>CAUYRT010073392.1:0-87552 GCA_963574885.1 Lepilemur ruficaudatus
AGTTTTTAATAATTACCATTTGATGCAGCAACCCCACTGCTGGGTACTTACCCAGAGGAAAAAAAGACATATAAAAAAAATCTGCACTCGAATATTTATAGCAGCACAATTCACAATTGCAAAGATGTGGAAACAACCCAACTGTCCACTGATACATGAGTGGATTAATAAAATGTGGTATATGTACACCAAGGAGTACTGCTCAGTCATAAAAAATGGTGAACTTACCTCTTGTATTAACCTGGATGGAGCTGAAGCCCATTCTCCTAAGTAAAGTATCACAAGAATGGAAAAACAAACACATGTACTCGCCATCAAACCATGAAATTGGTACTAATCCATCAACACATATGCACATATGGAAGTAACATTCATGGGGTGTCTGGCAGATGGGGGGAGGGGATGGGTAAATTCACACCTAACTGGGTGCAGAGCATGCTGCCTGGGGGATGGGCACGCTTGTAGCCCTGACTCAGGTGATGCAAAAACAATTTATGTAACCGAAGTGTGTGTGTAACCTCGTAATACTCTGAAGGAAAAAAAAAGAGAAAGAAACAGTAAAAAAGAAAAAAGTATGAAGCCAAAAATGGGAAAAAAATGTTTGAAGTCAAAATATGACATAATTGACTAAAAAAAAAAATACATGGCACCATTTTAAGGATCAAAATGCATCTATTTTTAACAAGAAAGCACACCACAGGTCTTGTCAGTCACTTCATTTTTTATTAGATTATTCACATAATCTTGTAATTTTTATTAGTGCCTCAACCTCCAGGTTCTGTTGGTAATATTTTGTTATTGTCATGGAGCTTTGATTGTCACACAATAAGCAGGAATGCCATTGTGGATTCACTTCTGAGTACTGCAAGTTAAGCAAAGGTTGCTTAGTGACCTATAGTTTGATGTAAAACAACTGTTCTTCATTGTTTGATAGGCCCCACTTATTTCCTCCCCCAAGGATATTTTATAGAGATTAATAATTAAAGAGATTTAAATTCAGTGATCTATAGGTTAATAAAGTCCGTTAAAACTCCTACATGTTTAAAGAACTTGAGAGATAAGCCAGATGACTGATATTCTCAGGTTAATCTATGACACAGTATTTTTCTGGAATCATCTTCTGAGTAAATTTCCACAAGGGGCATTTTCTTTTCATTTTCAAAATCTGCTTTACTGAAGTATAATTGATATGTATAAAGCCACACATATTTAGTGTATATAACTCCCAAAGTTTCCTCTCCCATCTATTATTATTATTTATTGTAAGAACACTTAACACAAGGTCTACCTTCTTAGAAAATTTTAAGTATGCAATAGAATATCGTTAGCTATGGGCATTACGGGGTATCGTAGATCTCCAGAACTTACTCCTCTTGTATAACTGAAACTTTGTACCCTTCGACCAACATCCTCCCTTTCCCCTTCCTCCCATCCCCTGCAACCATCATTCTACCTTAACTTTTATAGTTTAATTATTTTAGATCATACATATAAGTGAGATCACATGATATTTGCCTTTCTGTACCTGGCTAATTTCACTTAATGTAATGTCTTCTAGGTCCATCCATGTTGTCTCAAATGACAGGATTCCCCTCCTTTCTCAGGCCAGATAATATTCCATTGTGTGTGTGTGTGTGTCTGTGTGTACACACACGCATATGTACACACACATTTACACACACACACACCATATTCCTTTTATCCATTCATCCATGGGTGGAATTTAGGGTGTTTCCATACCTTGGCTATTGTGAGTAGTGCTGCTATGAGCATGGGGGTCAAGTATGTCTCTGAGATCACAAGGGCATCTTCTTTTTTTATTTCAATAGATTTACAGGTATAAGTGGGTTTTGTTTACATGGATGACTTGTACAGTGGTGAATTTGGGGCTTTTAGTGTACCTGACACCCACATAGTGTACACTGTCCCCAATGGATAATTTTTCATTCCTCACCCCTTTTCTACCCTCCCCCCTTTTGAGTCCTCATCGCCCACTCTGTATGCCCAAGGGGCATCTTCTTCTCACCATGATGACCCTGCTCTGGGATATCCCTGTCTCTTTGGGAGATCAGGGAAGAAGCGAAGGAATGTTCCTGACTGAGCACTGACATTCCAAAGGTAGGGAACTCAAAGAATCAAAAATTAAGTCCTGATTCAAACTCCAGGCCCAGCTTTCACTGATGAGTAGAAATTAGAATATTATTATTCATTTCCCTTTGTTTTCTACACTGCCCCCTAAGGACAGTGGCTGCCTCCTCATAGGGGACACTGCTTATTGAGAGCAGGAATCTCATCTGTCTATAGCCACTGGAATGTCCTTAGAGCCTGAGACCCGAAACCAACTTGCCGTGTTAAACAACCCTGAGAATAAGCGAAATGAACTTCACTGCAAAAAAAAGAACAGGCAAAAATAACTTCCAGGAAATTTCTGCCCCTGGAAATTGGGACTCTGAACCAACTACAGACTTACTAATAAGACTGACAGTAGCTCATCAAGATTCATTTCATTGCCCCCACCTTGCTGTGCTGCCGATCGACAGCTGATCAAGTCAGAAACTCTGCCCAGTTCCAATGGCTCCAAAATCTGCCTTAGAAACTATTCCTGCCCCAACACCCAGCCAATATCCTTTCTGACCTGCCCTTCTGAGATCCTATGATCAGGAGCTACCCTCCCTTACTGCAGCAGGTGTAACAAACTTAGCTTTGCTGGATCAACAGTTCTTTCTGGTGTTTCTGGGTACTCAATAGAAGACATATCTAACATGCAGTGAGCCCTAGCAGACACTGGTTGCCTCGCCTTCCTATCCCTCTCTTGCAATATGAGTGCTCTTTACTGGACAGGCCATGAGATGAACATTATTGTGAACCCTATTTCTATGACTTGCCACCTCTGTGACCTTGGAAAATTTGCCTAACCTCTGCAAGATTTAGTTTCTTTTCTGTAAACTGGGGATCAGTAATAGTCCCCACGTTACATATTTTCTATAAGGATTAAAAGAGCAAAGTAACATTCTCAGTTATGGCTGTTATTCCTCAAAATTAATTTTCTTCATTGGGGTATATCTACCCCACTGGGCTGCAAAGGAAATACAGGCATTTCAGTGACCTTTGGCTTTCTTGTTTTTCCTGAAGTTTTACTATTAAAAGACATCCAAAGACCCAAATCCAATTTTAGGTTAATTTACAGCTAACCTGGAGACAGGTGATCACCTGAGCCTCACATTGCCCAGGGAGTGAGAACACAGATGGGAATAAATTCAAAGAGGTGGAAATAACTCTAAAGCCTAAAGTAGAAAGTTGTATTTCCCCAGAAAAATAAAGACTCCAAGGTAGATTTGCATGTCTTGGCCAACAGAATCCTTGGCAGTGTTTTAGTTCTCCCACAGAACAGAGGCTTGAGAAACATTCCTGAGTGTGAAACCATGTGTCCAGGACGGTGCCAGGACCTATGGAGCAGTTGGATTTGCTGTTTTTGAAGAGGACATGTGAGTCTCGGAGGGGCTGCATTCTCCACAAAGAGCCTCATACTTTAGGGTTTGGCCCCGCCTTCCATATTATTCCTGAAAGCAAGTCTCAGAGCAACTGGCCAGCAGGGCATGGCCCCTGGCATTCTTGGTGTGAGGTTCTGAGGTCTAAGTTTAATGTAAATTGTAATAACCAACTGTCAAGTGGTAAGTTAGAGAATTCACAGGAAACTAGCAGAGCATCTGGAGATTTTACTAGGGATTTAATGGTCTCAGCGGGAGACCATAATCTTGATATTCTCTCCTAGGAACTGCTAAGTCAAGCCTGGAAATACCTTTTGTCACTCAAACCCACCCAACAAGAGAGCTGTGTCTGACAGCCATTTCCAGGCTGTTAAAAAAAATCTAAAGGTAAAAAAACAAAACAAACAAACAAACAAAAAAACCAACAGTAAAAAGACAGGAAGGAAGGAAGAAGAGACAAAGAGAGAAAGAGGGAAGGAAAAGGAGGGAGGGAGGGAGGGAGGGAAAAAGGAAGCTGGGGAAGGAAGCTCAGTTCTGACAAAGTAATGAAAGTCATTCTAATTTTATTTATTTATTTTTTTTTTAAGAAAAAGAAATCTTCATAAATGGTGCACCACTTATGGACCATGACAGAGCTCCTCATTAAGCCACGGAAGTCAGGGGCACTTTTGCAACAGAGCCTCTGCCGAAAACAGGTTTGTGAGTAGAGGTGAAAAGTCCCCCCAACAGCCGCTTTCCAGTAACCCATTCAGTGAATCCAGCATTGAGAATTTCAGATTCCCCAGGAAACCTGAAAGCAATTATCTTGGATTAGCAGGAGATCAGAAACAGTTTACCTCAAGTATTGTCTTCTAAACCCAGAGGGCTGGTGAACTTATTATCTGGTAATAATTCCAAAAGCCCTGAAACTGGCAACATTTGTTCAAACTGGGGAGGAGAAACACAAGAGCATGCCAGGGCAGACATACCTTTGATAGCACAATACGGTTTAAATGGACTTTTCTGATATTTGTTTTCATTTCTGAAAACGCACGAGGACCCCAGCGAGAGGGCTCCACCTTCGCTCTCAGGCAACTTCTCAGAACCAGGTGCTTCAGGGAAAGGTTTGCTCATACTTACATGCCGGACAGTTGACGGTTTGAAACAACTCCGCTACGTCTGTTTACGGTTTTACTTCACGTATTTCAGAAAGATGATGCCATTGAAAGGAAAGCAAACAGATGTTTAAAGTAAACTAATTCAATCCTCTGACAGATCGTCAAGGAACAGTAAGTATCGGGCCAGATATTACGAAATCAGTCATTTAATTGTGAGAAATTCTTTTAAATTAAATACCCTCTTATATATATTTTAGGAGGAAAACATGAGGTGTGCCAGTGAAAGGCTGTAAAAATGATACAGAGTTGTAAAAAATTAAGGTCATAATTACTTCTACATATTTTTCAGGTCATGAAGAGGTCCCCATGACATGAATAGCTTACTTATCAAAACGATACCATTTACATGTGATTTCCAGTGAAATTAGGGCCACTCAGAGTGTTTTCTTGTTTCAGAGCAGGCATCCGTTTGGTTTAGAAACTGGACTTTTAACAGCCTAGTCCGGTATGAAATGCCTGGCGTCTGGTGCCCTGCGAGTGTGTCCCTTCCAGAGGTGGCAGGGCGGTGACCTCCAAACACCCAGCTGATTCTCTAAACCGGGCAGAGGTCTGTCTCTGAGGCAGTTCTTCGAACTCCCTTCCTTACTCGAATGGGGATACTATTTAAGTCCAATTCCTAGATTGGCTTCTCTGTCTAGACTAAAAATCCATCTGATCCCAATAAGGAAATTATCAGATCGTTTTTTATTATCGTATTTGCAAAAGTCGCAAATTTGGGCAGGCAGTGGAGACATTCGTTACATTTGACTTGAAGCGGCAGTTGAGATGCGGTGAGTCGCGGTTGGCTTTTAAAGCAGGCTCCGGCACAGACGTTGTTCTATGGAGCCCCCCAGCGGACACGGGCAGGTATGGCCACTCTGCATGGCGCTGTCGGGGAAAGGAAAAATTAGGTCTTCAGTCTGCACGTGAGGATGTCTCTACAGCCAGTAAGAAAAACATGTATTATGCGATGGTGGAAAGGATTGTAACATCGGTGTCATGTTTAAAAGCCAAGACCTCAAGGAGTCAGTGTGAACACTGTTGGGTGAAAATGGGCGGAAACTAGGTCAAGTTGGCATTTTTCAGCCACGACTTCATGTGGGACTTCGGCAGCATGTTCCCTATACAGCCCCAGGCCCATAACTAGCTGTGTTCTGACTGCGGAACCTGCTCTCTGACCACGGCAAGTTTGTTCATGCCCTGGAGTAGATGATCTATTCTTTGACCAGCACTTTTCTATAACGAAGTGATCTCTACAGGGCAAAGGAAGTTATACGTGTGCTTACTTTATCCTGTGCACATCTGATCTTCTGAACAGCAGCATAAAACATCCGTTTGTTGTTTTGTAAGATTTTTGGAGGAGAATTCAATGCTCTAAATCAGGCATTGGCAAAAAAAGTATAGAGTAAATATTTTATGCTTGTAGGTCACGAGGGAAAATTCCAGAATATTGTCTAGGTACTCATATAACTATTTAAAATGTAATGATTTAAAAATGTAAAACCCCTCTGAGCTTCCGGGCCATAGGAAAGAAGTGGTTGGCTGGATCTAGCCCACGGGTCCTAGTTTTCTGATTCCTGATCTAGATCATGATTTACTATAAAGATTAATGTATAAAGTTTTGTGGCTCAATGTTATTGCAAACACCGCAGCTCTTTTGCTTTCAGAATGGTCCATCCTCACACTGGGCAAAGACAGTGGTGTCTTTCACTCCATAAACCCAGAGCTTGGCTTCTGGACCACAGAAAGTGGACCTGTGTCAGACTCACCTGTTTCCTGACCACCTGTTTCTCACCAGCAAAGTCAGATGTCTAAGGCCCCATCTCTGAAAGCTCTGACCCTCCAATTGATGAAATGAGGGGGCTCACCTGACGAGATGACAAACAACAGATGTTAGGTGAGCAGAGATTTGTAGTGGGTTGACCTATAAGCTCAAGATGCTGCACCCTGGAGGATGGGAACTGTATCTGGCACACTGTGGCCACAGGCAACTGCACTCACGCAGTAGTTCACTGCACTAATGTTGATGGAGACTCTACTGTGTGCTTGTACTGTGCTAGGTGCTGGGAGTAAAGCAGTAAGACAGAGAAAGTTCTAGATCCCATGGAGCCTATGTTTAAGTGGGGGCAACACCAACAACATGCAAGTAGACAAAAAATCAAGATGGTTTCAAGTGGTGACGCACACTGGAAGAAAGTAAAACAGGGTGATGTGATAATGTCACTGGAACAGTGGGGAGAGGCTGAGGCTTAGAAGAAGCAAGTTGTGAGAAAGAGCAGGAAGATCATTCAGCAGAGCAAATGCAAAGGCCCTGAGGCAGGAACAGACAAATAATAACATAGGAATTTGGATCAGGAAGTGCTCTCAAGAGCAGGGCGTTTGGTGGAGATGGAGGCCTTTTATAGGGGCATTGGAAGAGGAAAAACTGGGAAATGCTGCCTGGAGAGCTAAGTTTTCTAAATCCTGGAAAATGGTGTGAGCAAAGGCACAGGATCCTGGGGAAATAATTAAGTTAGCAAACAATTAATTTAGAGATCAGTTCGGCAGCACCAGGGTTTGTGAACTGCATTCGTGTACAATAGCAAGCAAGGACTAAGGGCTGGCCCAGAGGCGAGCAGCGGGTCCCAGGTCAAGAATTCTTTGTCCTGGAGGTGACAGGAAGGACGCAAAGAGGACGTCCTGCAATGAGTTGTGGCAGATTCTCTTTGCAACGCTGTTTAGGATGGGTTGGAAGGGCTAGATAATGGAAGCTTATTGTTTCTTATTTTGCAATCTCCAAATTTAATCAGAGCTTTGTGTCTGGGAAAGCAAAGCATCATCAATTCCCTGAGACATTTTGGGGTGCAAGCATGACTCTGTGGGTAGCCGCTCCCCCCAACTGCACTGCCCTGGAGAAGCTCACTCCCCCGTGGCTGAGTCTCACAATCTGGGCTGAGAATCTTGCTCTTGACTTTCTGGAGATGAAACTCCAGCATGTGGCTCAGAAAGCTCTGAGGATGGAGGGTCCACACTGTACACACAGGCATCCCCAAATGTCAACAGCAGGAAAAGAGAGAGAAGAGGGACAGAGGGAGCCCCTGAGGGGTTGGGATCCAGCATCTCAGGCTCCAGTCTTGGCTCAGGGCCTGGTTAGGCTGTGTAATCTCTGGATAAGTGACTTAACCTCTCTGGGCATCAGTTCCCCCTCTCTTTGGGCTCCCCAACCCCAATTCCAAGAATACAGAGTAAGGATTGGTGTAGATGTGTGTCCATAAAATTGGGAGTTTTTTTTTTTAAAAGTACCGATTCCTGGTCCAACCAAAGAAGAGCTGAATCAGAGTCTCTAGGGGAGGGGTCCAGCATTTGCATTTTTAAAAGCCGATGATGCTAATTTGCAGGTAGAACTGAGAACCATTAGGCAAAGGTGCCAAGGGGGTGACCAGCATCTTGGGTGCCCAAGGAAGCACCAATTTCTAGGCAGGTTGGAAGATACACAGTTCAGTGCTGATCTCCACTCCCTCTGCAGGCTGGGCAGGTGACCTCTCCAGGTGGGGACTGGTAGTGATGTGAACTCATTTCATTATGATTTTTGTTATTAAAATGTACATGGGTTTATTTATTTATACATTATGTGGTATTAAACAGAGAGTCTAAAGGGCCCCAAAACATATCACTTCTTTGCTTAACCCCACTACCTGCTTCAGCCTGTGCCCTGGGGGCTTAGTCAGTGGATCAGGTGACACGGTCTAACCACACCTGACTCCACAGAGGGGATGCAGAATCAGACCTGGGAGTCAGGGGCTCATCCTGTCCCCAAATCATTGGACCCAGCTCCAACAGAGGTTAACTTTAATGTGCTGCCTCTAAATCTGAGAAAACCCCTTTATAGTGTTGTAATTATAGTCTTAGAAATTCTGTTTTATGCAAATTTACTCAAGGATGAAAAACAAAGTGGAAGGATGCCCCAGAGTTCATTCCCAGGTAGGGAGATTTGAGAGTTATTAGGAGGTGGGTGAGGAGAGCTTATGTCTGCTTCACGGCCTGCAGTCCGAAAGGGATTCTGATGGCTTCCTCCCCTTCCTAACGGGACGAAACTCTGGTTTATTCCACGGCAGATCAGGACACTGTTTCCTCACCTCAATGCACTGCTTTCCACCTCTTCCAGCTTTTGTGCTTTGCTAGTTCTCTGTCCCTCACTGCAGCTCTTAGGTGAGACTGAGAGGCTGGTTTATCACCAAGGAAGGACCCAGAAGGACCCAGGAGGCACAATAAAAACTGCTGCTGCTCCACTGACCGGAGAGCACTTGCTGGGTCTGAGGCCACAAAGGACATCTTTGTTTCTTTGTTTCATGGCAAATGACATCTTATTTGACCTGAGTTCCTGCCCCTACTAGCTCAACCTGAGCAGGGCTGTTTTGTTTTCCTGCTGTTAATATTAATAGATTGTCTTCTGGAGCACCCAGTGCAAATGGGGTTTTCAGGGAAGTGGAGTCATTTCGGGCAAGGAGAATGAGTCCAGAGACCGGGTGTCAAAACAGCCCTGGAGGTGGCGGCAGCAACCAACCTGTCAATACCAGCAACCGATAGGAGGACTGTTCACAGCCAGGGAGAAGCTGCCCGCGATGAGGCCCCAGAGAAGGACAGAAGTCCCTACCCCAACCACAGGACAGCCCCCATGTCCACCACATCAAGGGCTGTTGAGGGCAGCACATAGGGCAGCACATAGAAGGCCCTTAAAATACTGGAACAAGTTGATCATCCAGATTAGCCTTTTGATTTATTGTATTTTGATTAATAAATAATAATTGTATATATTTATAGGGTACAAGGTGATGTTTTGATACATATATACATTATGGAATGATCAAATCTTCAAATCAGGCTAATTAACATATCTATCACCTCAAATATTTGTCATTTCTTTGTGGTGAGAACATTTAACATCCTCTCTTTTAGTTATTTTGAAATATACAATACCTTATTATTAACCGTAGTCACCACACCATGCAATACATCACCAGAACCTATTCCTCCTAATGGAAACTTTGTACCTTTGGATCAATGTCTCTCCTTTCCCTGTCCACCCCATCCCTCAGCCCCTGGTGACCATTCTCCTCTTTCTTTCTATGAGTTTTACTTTTTAGATTCCACATATAAGTGAGACCATAAGGTACTTCTTGCATTGACCCCAAAAGCACAGACAGCAAAAAGCAAAAATAAATGGGATTGCCTCAAATTAAAAAGCTTCTGTGCAGCAAAGGAAACAATCAATAGAGTGAAAACTTTCAAACCATACTTCTGATAAGGGGTAAATATCCAACATATATAAGGAACTCACACAACTCAATAGCAAGAAACAACCTGATTAAAAACTGAACAAAAGATCTGAATAGACAATCCTTACAGAAGATTAAAAATGACCGACCGGCACATGAATAAGAAAAACTCACCGTTTTTTAATCACCAGAGAAATGCAAATTAAAACCACAGTGAGATATCACCTTGCACCTGTTAGATTGGTCATTATCAAAGAGATGAAAGATAACAATTATTGGCAAAGATGTGGAAAAGGGAACCCCTGTATGCTGTTGGTAGGAATGTAAATTAGGACAGCCCTTGTGGAAAACAGCATGAAGCTTCCTCCAAAAAATAACAATAGAACTAAAATATGATCCAGCAACCCCACGGCTGGGTACATATCCAAAGTAAATGAAATCAGTATGTTGAAAAGATACCTGCGCTCCTACGTTCAGTGTAGCATTATTCACAATAGCCACAATATAAAAACAGCCTCAGTGTCTATAAATGGGTGAACAGACTTTTAAAATGTGCTGTATATACACAATAGAATATAATTCAGCCTTAAAAACACAGACAATTGTGTCATTATGACAACATGGACGAATCTAGAGGACATTATGCTAAGTGAAATAAGCCAGGCATGGACAGACAAATACCACAGATTAGCTTTGCCACCCAGATTCAAACAGTAAAGTGAGAAGAGAATGGGTCTTCTAGCAAATGAGCTTGATTTAGGCTGATTAGACCAACCACTGCAGGGCTGCCCAAAGTTGAAGGGGATGAGAAATGTAGACCCCCGGAGGAGGAACTGAGTGGTGACAACATTCTGTCCTTGTCCTTTTTCTTCTCTCAACTTTACTCTTCCTCTTTCTACTTCCAACATCACAGGTCCTTGTTCTCACTTTGGACGCCCTGGTGGCACCACTGGCTTTCCCCACCCTGGTGTCTGGCTAAAGTCAGACCGACTTCTTTCAATATCCTCTCATCAGATTCAGAGCCTTAAAATATTTTAATGTGTATCTTATCAGTGCTTCTCAGCTTTCACAGTTCAATCACACAAAGAGATCCTCCCCCTTCTAGCACTTCACCTAACTTTTAAGATTTGCCAACATGTTATCTCTGACTTTATCAAGGACAGACTCCTTATTGCACCCAGGAACTCACAAGGGGAAAAATGTGTGTGTGTCACTTTTCAAATCCATTACATTGAGGCAGAATTCACATACACCAAAATGCACCCAATTACGTGAATAGTATGATGAGCTTTGACAAATGTATCTGCCTTGAAACCGCCACCCTAATCAAGATATAGAGCATTTCCATCATCCCAAAGGAAGAATGTTTTTCACCTTGGTAGAAATTTCTACATGTGAACTCACATGCCAGCCAGCGTTTGTGGGGTGTGGCAGGTTGCAGGGACTCGGAGGTGAATACAATTCTCCCTGCCCCTGGATCTCCCTGCCCTCCAGGGTCTCACAGCCAGTGTTAGGCATACAAATTAAAATTAATTCCTACTTATTAAAATGTTGCCAAATTTTCAAGGTTCAGTTTAAACCCACCTTACCCACAAAGTTGATTCTGATCATCGTCCTCTTCCTAAATTTCTCCAGCTCTTAGCTGAATGTGCCCTAAAATCACATCCAGTCCAATTGTCCCCCAGCCAGATCTCATAAACCCGAATTCTTTATAGCCTACAGATTTTAAAAATGGATTAGTTTACCCTCATGACCCTCTTTGCCAAAAATAAGGTGTTTTTGAGGTGGCTTATAAAACGGTATAATATAATAAAGTGTAATAAAGTAAAAATGGAGAAGAATAAATCTGAGTAAAGAAAGCATGGAGATGGAGTGAGACTATCTAATGAGCAGTCCAAGGTAGAGATGTGTGAGGCTAGACCCCCTCTACCTTCCTGGAGAATTAGTAAATCCATTAAGATGAGCTGTTCAGCTTCTAAAGCAAAGGGCTTGCTGGGCAACCCACCTCAAACTCCATAAAGCTTCATGTTCCTAGCATCACATATGGTCTATTTATTTATTTTCCCCCCAAAGACCCTCACCCCATTTCTACTTATTGAAATGTTACCTACATTTTAAAGCTCAGTTTAAGTCAACCTCATCCACAAAGTTGACTCTGATATCCTCACCGTCCTAAATTTCTTGAGCTGTAGGTGCCCTTAAATCCCATCTAGAAAAAAAAAAATACCCTTCAATATAGCTGGGCCCTGATTTCCCAGGGTGGGCCCTTGAGTCTGCAGGTAATTCTGCCCATCAGGGTTGGAAACCTCAGGGCTAGTCCACACTCTCACTTACATATGAAGAGAGGGAAGCCCAGGAAGCTGAGGGGCCCACAGCAAACACTGGGGGGAGGGCAGGAACTGAGGGCAGGACCCTCCCCCACAACTTAGTGCCCTTTCTACCTTACCAGGCATACCAACTTCAATGCCAGTTCAATGTAACAGTTGCTGCAATCATAAAACTGAGCAGAATTATACCAAAACCTTATAGACATATATAAGGCATTCATAAATTTTGCAAGATTTTTTATAGAATTCAAAATAATAGGGCAAAGTTGCAGTCCAATATGACCTAATACTGCAGATGATGCCATACAGAATATGGTCTAATAACTCTAAGAATGGAATGGAACCCCCACAGAAAAGATACAGTCCAGGAATATCTTCATGGTAGCTGTGATGAGCCCCCAGCCGGTCTCTGTCTTCAGTCACATGGCAGGAGAAGGCATGGGGGTGGGGGACAAATAGGCTGGTAGTAGAATTGGGTAGAACAGGGCTTTCCTTGAAATGAAGTAATCCTTGCTTTTAGTTTATGTATCATGACTTAAATGTACTAATAGCCCTACTGCAAAAAAGAATAATTAAAAAAAAAATTAAGATTCCCTTGAGCTGAGCTGAGGGCTTCTTCTCCGAACTAGACTAGACACTCAGGGACTGACCTACTTACTAGTGGCCACTGTCCATGGACAGACCTCAGCTCTGTGTCTCGTACCTGTGAATTGCTCCCAGTGACAGGAGCACACCCTGCACGCACTGTCAGGTCAGATGCACGCACTTTCTTTATGACAGTCTTGGGGGAGAGGTCCCCAGAGGGAGGGCAAGCTGCACAGACTTGCCGCTGAGTGTGTGCTGACGTCGAATGGTGGGACTGTGGTTCGATTGATCGAAGGACAAGTTGATGCATAAACCTGTTCTGTGAGCTTCGGACCATGTTAGTCAGCATCCAAACATGCCCAGCTAACATGTGTCTGTGTAGAGGGAGTGTATGCCCTCACGCTGAGGTGCAGGCAGAAAAATGAAATTAGACAATTACTCAGCTCTTACGTGTCAGATATTTGCACTTAAAGCAACCTTCCTTCACACACTCATTCATTTATTCATCATTGGTTTATTAAATAAATATTTATTGAGAACTTATGATGTAGAGGGATTCTGTGATGTATAATATGGACGAGGTCCCCATCCCCCATTGGTTAACACACTTACGCTAGTAACTCTTTGCCACAAGTCTGCTCTGTGTTACTGGAAGAAGAGCAGGGTGCCCCTGGGACAGATAGCAGGGAAACCCGCCCAGTGTGGGGTTGTGGGACGTCCCTGGAGGAGAGGGGTCTTCAGTCAACCAAGGGATGAATAGAATTAACTGTGCAGAGGGTTGGAGATCTGATGTGCAGAGACACTGCAGCCTCAGAGCAGAGCTTCTCAAACTTTCTCAGGCTTTTATCTACAAACCTGTCTCCTGGGTGCAGTTGGAACGCAGGCTCTGAGTCAGGACGTCCGGGGTGGCACTGACAGTCCCGTTTCTAACAGGCCCCCAAGCGCTGCAAGCAGGAGACAACACTGAGCCCCGAGGGGCCCAGAGCAGCACGTGTGGGTTAGGAAGTCAAGAGGAGGGAACTCAGAGGTCCCAGATAAGATGTTAGTTTTGATTTCAAGACCAGGGAAGGCCTGGCAGAGTTTGCTGGTGGGACCAGGAGATGAGACTGCACTTGGAAAACCTCATTCCCAAGGCAAAGCGAAAAGTGGGCCAGACAGGCCGAAAGTCGATGTGGGGGACAGTTTAAATCCTCATTGCCAAGCCTTTGAGGGAGGAATTCTCTCCAAATTTTATGGACAAGGAAACTGAGGCTAAGAGAGATTAAACAATTTGACATATGTCACATATATGTGTGAACGGAGACAGGATTGGGAACTGAATATCCCAATTCGAAATCCAGTATGCTGGAGCCACCGACCCTAAGACACCGGGAGGACCTAGGAGACAGGAGAGGACGGAGAAGGGAGGAGAGGGGAGGGTGGGTGTGTGTGGGGGGAGGACAGCGGGGAGGAAGGAGAGGACAGGGAGGTTTTATTTTTCCAGTTTTATGGACAAGAAGCCCAAGACTCAGAGGATGTGATGGCTTGGGAAGCGCCCTGCCTCTGGGAATGTGGGGGGCGTGGCACACCTGCCCAGCCTGTTGAGCCAGCTGTATTCACAGGCTGCAGGGAGCCTGCTGTCCCCAGCCCTCCCCTCAGTCCTCTTGGCCTTGCCTTTCCAATCCGTCCACTCTTCCCGGCTGTTGCAGCCTTGGTGACCCCTCCCTCCCATATTTGCTGTCACACAATCGAGCACTTGACTGTGGGTGGGTGTGAGGTCTCCACTGCTCTTGACGCACTGCACAGAAAGGTACTGCCCTGCAAGGAGATGGAGGCTCCTTAAAAGCGTCGTGTGTCTTATACGTCCATGTGGCTCAGCAGCACCATGGGCACCAGACTGAGAATCTAAGTCCCAGCTCTGCCACTTGCTAGCTGTGTGACACTGGTCAAGTTCCTAAACCTCTCTGAGCCTCAGTTTCCTCTTCTGGAAAATGGATAGATTTATTCCCTATGTTCCGAGGTGGCTGACCTTCAAAGGGCTGTTAATAATAAAAGTACCCACGTTTAAGAAAATGTAAATTAGGTGATTCTGGTACCAACACATCTAGGACTTTATGTGGTACATAGGAGGGGCTTAACCAATGGCTGTCAACTTATGTATTAATTAATCAGCCAGAAGGGAGAGAAACTCTATTTAAATTTGTGCAAGCATGGGGGGAATTTATTGGCTCACATAAATGGGGAGCCCAGGCATAGAAGGACCTGGCAGCTCAACATCACCTCTCTTACCCCATCCTTCACCTCCTCTGCTTTACTCTGTTGAATTCACTGGGCAGGTTTATCCACACTGTAGGGAGATGACTACCAACAGCCTGTGCCTTGGTTTCCCTGCATAGCTACCCAGGAGACCAAATCTCTTCCAAGCAAAAGAGTCCTGACCTTGGGCTGACCTTGTACAAACCTGGGTCAAGTACTAACCCCTGGGAGGTGAGCCAGCCCCAGTCAGGGCATGTGGCCTTCCCCAAAGGACAAGGGGAGTTATCAGAAGAAGGGCTGTAGGTTAGACAAGATAACAGCTATGGACTCCAATACATGAAAGCACTTAAAAAATGTGAGTATTGTAAATAAACCCATATGTGTTTACTGTCATAGTACAAATTCAATAAATTCTTGCACATTTTAGCAAGAACATGTTCAGTACCTGATTGGCAGACACTAGGAAATGCCAAGGGAGTGGGACTGGCTGTATTGAGAAGAAGATGCAGAGAGACACAGACAGATGGTGGAAAATGCAGCTCATCTCTGTGTCACCAAAAATCGGAATGAGAACGAGAGTAATTAGCTCTGGTGACGGGGGAGTGGACAGGGCCTTGAAAAGGAAAAAAAACAAAGAAAGGGCAGAGAGGCAAAAATAACATATTTTCCTTTTGAATGATGTACATTTTTGAGCAAAACACAGAAACATAGTTTATAGGTACAGAAATTAAAATAGAAAAAAAGAGAGAGAGTGAAAAGGTAGTAGATATTGGGAATTTCTCTGTCCTGAGCAAAATTATTTTTAGTATAGGTCATTAAGTATGAAATGTCCGATTTCCTTAAGCACTAAGTTTGACAGTTGGCATCTCTGACATTTCATTTTGACACTTCCTGTTTTATTTTTATTGTGAAGGTACATCCTCAGTCTTGTCTTGTGATTATCTTTTACATTTTTAGAGCAATTTTTCGAAATCATGCATAAGTCAAAAATTCGTGTTACTTTTGACTATGAGTTCCATCATGGAACCAACGCAGTGCAGACAGCTCGAAATATCTTGAAATGTTTGGGAAGGATGTGGCTAATGAACATACAGTACATCAATGGTTTGAGAAGTTCCGTTCTGGTGATTTTAATTTTGAAAGTGAGCCATGTGGGGGACCTGAGACCAAGGTGGATACTGATGAGCTGAAAGCTGTAGTAGAAGCGAATCCATCTCAACCTACATGTGAATTAGCAGCAAGGTTTGACGTTACTATTCCAACAATATTGGACCACTTGAAACAAATCAGCAAAGTAAAGAAGCTGGGCATATGGGTACCCCAGGAATTAAACGAGCATCAGAAGAGAAATTATCTTGAAACTTGGCTTTCTTTGTTGTCGTGACATAAAGGCAAACCATTTCTACACCATATTGTTATGTGTGATGAAAAATAGATCTTTTTGACAACTGCAAGCATTTGGCATCAATGGTTGGATAAAGATGAAGTGCCAAAACCCATTCCAAAACCAAATATTTATCCAAAAAAGCTAATGGTGTCTATTGTTGGTCCAGCACTGGTATTATCCAGCTTCATGAAACCTGGCCAGTCAATTACAGTGGATGTCTACTGCAACCAACTGGATGAAATGATGAGTATGCCTGTGATTAAGCAGCCAGGATTGGTCAATAGAGACAGGCTAACTCTCTTGCAAGACCACATGTCACAAGAAACAATGCTGCTCAAACTATGGAGGCTGGACTTGGAAACTTGCACTAACTGATTACTGCTTCCTCCAGGCTTCGGACCACTTCTTGCAAGGAAAAATAATCACTTGTTAACAATCTGTGGAAAATGCCTTTTGCAATTTTATCGCCACTTGCTCTCTAGGCTTCTTTGCTGCTGGCATAAACAAGCTACCCTTAAGATGGCAAAACTGTGTTGATAGCTTAGGTGCATACTTTGATTAATTGTACTGCTTCTTGTTTGAGATATAATAAACTTTTGATTCAAAATCAGACTTTTCATATTTAATGACCTAATATTCAGTTTGGCTCAGAATATCTTTTTGTTAAGCATTTTTTTATTTTATATGGAAAAAATTGAAGACAATACTGATGTGAACAATGAGATATTCAACCTCTACTTCTACTTCTTGAAGCTTCCTGGCAAAGGGATTTTTTAGAAGTGTTTCCTCCTCCTGTAATTAATGCTGTGATCTCGGATGGCCTCTGGCATGTCATTCTCCCACTCCTTGATACTGGTATTTTTTATTTGACAAGGTCCCTTTCAATGCATACCTCCCAAATCTTGTCCCTGGGTTGATCTGACTCCCAGCTGCAGAAGATGGCTGATGAATCACTCATTCCTGCAACCAATATCTAAAGGGTTCCTGGAGACAACTTTCCCAGTGAAATTTAACCCCAATATTTAAAGGGACAGTAATAACAAGATGCATTAAAAAGTGGAGATTCTAGAGCTTTCCCTGGGTCCTGACACCTTGACAGGCCAGGGGTTAATCAGGTATGACCTTAGTGGTTCCACTGAGTGGACAGTGTTGGTTTGTAAAGCGCCCCTTAGGAATGTGATGAGAGCCTCTTCCTGCAATGTCTGTCCCTGCCATATACATGGGCCATTGAGTGATAATGCTAAGAATTCTAGGGGCTAGAAGAGATCTGTTCTTAACTATATATCTCATTTTTCCTACTTAGAATCCTGATTTCACAGCTAAGCACAGCAGTAGGCTTTCAGTTTCTTTGGATGGAATGCTCTGAACTGGCTTAAGACTATAGTTTTGCTTGCTTGTAAAAGGCTGGAAGAGAGAACAATTCAGTATTTCTAAACTGAAGAAGGCTCCATTTTTTCCAGTCTATCCTTCACATGTTGTGCAAATGTAGCACTAAACGGCCTGATTTTTAAAATTTTATGGAGGAGGGGGAAGTGTACATCTGAGAGTTAACACCGGCTGGTTTGCATATGAGTTCCGTATACAGTCAGCTGTTAGCCTCCAGTGAACATGAAGGTTTCTAATGGTCTTGGGCATTGGCCAACACTTCTAGGACAGGTTCGGGAAATTCATGTGGACAATAAGGTTTGAGAGGACTGATTACAAGTATAGCTGTTTGGAATATGCCTTGGTGTGATAGTCTAAGGATCCAGCCCAACCTTTGTAAACTGGGTGCCGTCAAAGTTACAAAATCAATAAATTCAAATTTGATGGGGTTTATAATCTGCTTAGTCCTTGCATGCAGTTTCTCTTGTGGGTTGAGTCCCTCAAGCAGGGTCTATATTACCTATATTCACCTGGGCCCAAGTGCCAGGGTGGATGTTGGTGACTTTGAGATTTATATGTCGGTGAGCTGGATAAACAGGGAGAGAGGCAGGAACAGGGCATTGCAAGAGGAAGTCCCCATCACCATTCCTAAGGGGTGCTTTTGCAAACCAGCACCATCTACTCAATGGAACCACTAAGGTCATACCTGACCAGCTCCTGGCCTGTAAACGTATCAGAGCCCAGTGAAAACTTTAGAATCTCCACTTTTTGGTGCAAATGATTGATACTTTCTCTCACTTCAAGAGAAGTCCAGTTCCCAGTTAATTAACTTGCGGCAGAATAATGTTTATTCTAACCTCAGCCCTAAGGCCCTAAACACACAAGTTTTTCTTTCTCTTTTCTGAATCACGCATGTGATCCACACCCCAATTCTCCTGTAGAATATCCACGACTTTGCAGTCACCATGATATAATCTGGTACCAAATCCATGGCTGCCTTTGTTCTTGGCAAGACCGAGGTCTGCTTGAGCACAGTGTGTGGTGTAACTGGTCCCTGCATTCTTTCTGTTTCGCTTTGAAGATGTTGGTCTGATAGCAACTCTCAGCCCAAGATGCAAATTGGAAATATAACATAAAAAAATAAAACTACTTTATCCACACACCAAAACAGAAAAGGCAAAATAAATTTCCATTCTAGTAAAAAATGATCACCTTTGACACCTTTTATTAACATTTTCAATGCCTTTTTTAAAAAAACTATCTAAATGTTAGAAAGTCTTAACAATTATTTTAGGCACAACAATAAACAAATACATTCCTAATGTGAAAAAATTACTCTATTATAGAGCACCCAAGAATGTAGACACATGTTTATTGCACATCATCCCAACTGTGTGAGTTACTAAGCTTGATAACGGGAACACCACGTTACATTTTGAATTCGATTTTTGAAAATATTACTATCATCACTCAAAAAGATTCTGTAAGATGAAAACAAAAAATACCATGCTATTGTAAGTCTTCACTTAAACCACATTTTTCAAAATCTCTACTTAAATTACATAGATTTTCATAATTTTAAAAATAATCATCGAAAAGTAGGACACTGGAGTCACTTTACTCATTTTTCTTACAGATATTTTCTTCTGTAATTTCTTTAATTAATTTATTTTTTTAGAGTTTTCAGCTCTAACCATACAACAGCATCCCCAAACCTTAGAGAATAAAGTTCCTTGCCATACATTTTTTTCCCACTGTTACTTTCAACAGTTTGAAAATTGCTTTGAGGTTAAATAAAAAATCTAAGCCTTGCCATTGGTATTTCGTTTTCCCTTGGGGGAAAATGCAGTTGGCTTGGCTCAGTTCTGACAAGGTAATGAAAGTCATTTTAATTTTTTTTTTTTAAGAAAAAGCAATTTTCATAAATGGTGTACCACTAATGGATCATGATCATCTATAAGCCCCACAGCAAATTACTCTTAATCCAGTTTGCTGTGTTGCCTTACCTGAGGGAAATAATACCCACCCTTCCTCTGGGCTGGCATACTGTTCACAGGGACTTCTTCAATATATATTAATCCTATCATTTATCTTTGTCAACTGAGAACAAAAATAATTTGTCGAAGAGTAAACAGAAGCGCATAGAAAAAGGGAGCTCGGCATTATTAAACAGCGGAAAGCAGGTGCTCGCAAAGCCGAGCTTATTTTTATTGCAAAACTTGAGTAATTCTCCTTCTGCATCTGTGCATAGTAAATAAGAGTGAGGGAAAAATCTAATATTTTAGAGGAAACTGAAATCACTTTAGGAGAGGAATGAGAGCAGGCACTGGCGTCGTGGCTTGCTTTTTTAAATCAGTCTTTGAAAATAGATTAATGGCCTCCAAAGGGCAGAAGGGAAAACGGAAGAAATGAGAGTCGAGGAAAACTTCCATTTGATTTGAAAAATGCAAAATAATAAAATGTACTTTCTGATATTCATTTTGCAGGACCAGATCTGGGTCTTGGCTGTATCTTCTCTCTTACCCACAAACTTTCTTGATTACTGGAACTGCTGGCACTAGCACTCTTATTAATTACTATTCAATTTACTAGTACTAGTACAAATAATGCTACTAATACTAAGATTACTAATAACCTTTTTCTTAGAGCCACCCCGTGCCAGAACCCCTCGTGTGCATTTTGTGATGGTCTTTGCAATACGGTATAAGCAAAGTGAAGGGGGAGTTGAGAAGGTAAATGGGGATCCGAGAAGTTAATTGACTCTTCACAGGTTGAAAATGACAGCCAGGCTTTGTGAGCACGTGCTGTGTGTCAGACACTGGGCCACCGAGCCTGGTGAGAAGCTATACCACTTATTCCCACTTCACAAATAAGGAAACTGAAGGTTGGGGAGGTTTAGAAACATGTCCAAGTTCACCAAATAATTTAAGCAGCCGAGCCAGGACTCTAACCCCAGGTCTCACCAGCTTCTCACTCTCTCAGTAGTCTGCTGTTAAGTCGGGAGTGATCGTCAAACAGTTTTGTTGGGCTGCAAAATCCATGTTCTTTCCCCTTCTCTGTGGTGTCTCATTTAGGAAAACATAAAACAAAACAAACACTTCTGATTATTTAAAAAACCCCACGGTCGACCCAGCTCAATGCTGAGGCTCAGTAGACCTTTGGAAACTGCTATTTCACACACCTCCACCCCTGCGTCACCCCTGTCCTTCACCATCACCTCCTGGTTTTTGTTTGAATTATGGTTTGTGCCTAATGCTGGCGGTGGTCTCTCCTGACAGTGACTCCCAACTGATCTTTAAGAAATTTCAGCTAAGAGCTGATGTAGTATCATTGAGAAATGAAGAGTTTTCGTGTTTTCCAGCAACCCTCTGGCCACCAAAATTTAAAAACATACGTCAGTGATGTCTCTCCGGCAAAAATGGAATATCTTATCTGCAATGAAAATGAGCAGGGAGCACTAAACAGCTAAAAGTGGAGAGTCTTGTTTTAAGCCAAATGAAACTGAACTGGAAGAATAGAAAACTTTTTTCTTCAGTTACTCCCTACAAAGTTGGGCTGTGTGATGGGGACTCAGGCACGTTGCTGTCTTGGTCATATATTTATTCATTTACTCATTCAGTTCACAACAGCTTATCAAGGAGCAATCACTTCAGGAAACCAAGTGAAATAAAACTAGATCTCTCTCTCAGGGGACTTAGAGTTTATTTTGTTCCACGTCTAATCAGGACAAGCCACTTAATTCACACATAAAATTAGGTGTGCACAAATAACTGGTCTCCATTTACTGTCAATCAAGTTCAATGTCGAATCAGTAGGTTTGGGGATTATGATGACGGTGGAGCGTGCTTACTAGCATCAGTGCCAAAGAGCGAAGGAAGGAGGTGTTCCTTGGGTTGCCAGGCTTTGTGAGCCATAGATGGAAAGGAACTAGGCCAATCCTATAGCTGATCTCTGTGGGAAAAGGCCTTTTTGTTTTTTGGCAACACAAGGGATCTTATGGCCCCTCTGCCCTTAAATATCTGTATTATCAGCCAGCCTCCATCCATGCATCCTGTTCCTCCACCGTATGCCATTCAGAATACCTCCAGAGGGCTCCAAATGTGTGCAACATGCTTCACTTGTAAGAGAAGCCAGGGAAAGACAGGAATCCCCCTCGAGCTCTGTAACAGCTGATTAACCCTAAAGGGAGGTTTCCCTTCTACTTGAAGCCTGGAGGGCTTTCACCCCGTAGCAGGGCAGCACAGTCTGATCCACAATGGGGCACTGGGACTGATCTTGGGAAACTCTGTTATGGGGGCACAGATGCACAAGTTGAATTTCTTAAACTACCCTTGTCTGAGCGAAAGTGTTCACAATCCTCCAAGGGTGTGAGTAGCCCCAGTTTGAAGATCACTGATGTAAAATGCATGGCCTCATTGTTCCAGGGTTTGTGCATTGAAAAACCAGTATTTCTTATTGATGTGTTAAGTACTCAGGGCAAGAAGGAAGGAAGGAAAGACAAAGGAAGAGCAAAAGGGAACGTGGGAAATGCCAGAGACAGTCTTTGATTGTCCACCAATGACTGTCCATTTATGAATATGGTATTTAGAATAGTCATTTCTAAGCAGTCATTAAGCTGTGCAGAGGTACGATGACAGCCAGCAGACCCCCCACACTGCATGCTGAAGGCTTGAGGCAAGGATGCTTAATGACAGGTGAGTCATCCTTGGCAGCTGGCCACCGTCTGTAGATCCTGTCACATCTTGCAATTCTGCTACCTGGGCTGGCTGTATGCACAGCCTGGGGCCTTTCCCAAAGCATTGTCATCACAAATGTCCATCTAGACCATTCCCCATGGGTCATCTTTGGGACTTTGTGGTCACCTCCATAAATTTGCAGTCTGCAATTATTATATAAAAAGATTTTCCAGGTTTTGAGCTCTTACTCTGTACCTGGTTCTGGCAAGTTCTTCATAGAAATAACTCTTCGGTCTTCAGAACAACACTCTAAGACAATTCTTGCTATTTCCATTATGTAAATGAGGAAACTGCTGCATGGAGAAGTTGGTCAACTTACTCAAGGTGACACAGTTAGTGAGTGGTTTGAGCTTAAATCCAGCTCTATCTGATGCCATAGCCAAAGATGTGAACAAACCATCAGGCAAAGTTACCTTATGCACAATGGGATATCTGCCAATACATATTTTTGAATGATTTAATAATAAATTTTTAGAATCTCACCTCTTAGTTCCAATCCTCATTGGTCTTGGCATCTCAACCAGACAGAAACTGATTATTGCTCTACCCTTGCTAACAGATGACATCCAGGCCTTGTTAGGAATCCCATTTTTCATGCTTTCATTTAACTTTTAATTCTAATTCATTCTTCCCACCTACTGGGTTCCAGGTCTTGTTCTAAGCAACAGGGATAGAACAGGGAACAAAACAGACACACTTCCCTGCCCACTGACATGTACACGTTCATGGAGTGTTATTATTACTAGTGTGGTTTCAGGTCAAAATATCAAAAAAAAAATCCAGATTTGACTTTAAAATTTTATTATAGAACTAAACAGAAAAAGAAAGATTTGACTTTAGGGACGGGAACTCTGTGGACTGAGATTGCTTTTGGATGAAAGTCATATATTACTTTATGCTTTAACAGCCCAAAGTTATGAACTTTTGGTATTTTATTCCAGTAGAACACCTCTATTTTTCTCGAGATGGAAATTTTAAACATTTTAAAAGCATTACCATGAGCACATATGGACCCCACCACCTACCTTGTATGATTAACATTTAAATATACTTCCTTGCTTTGGCTGTTATTCATTCTTCCATCCATCCATCCATCCATCCATCTATCCACCCATCTTACCTTTTGGATGCATTCAAAGAAAATTGCAGGCATCAATATCCTTCACCCCTAAACACTGCAGCATTCATACCACTAATAAATAAATAGAGCCCATTTATTTACAGTTCTGCCTCTCTTACTCTCTTTTTTCCCCTCCTCCTCTTCCTCTTTCTCTTCATCCTTCTTTTTCTTCTTTGCTGTAAAATTCATGCAGAGTAAAAAGCGCAAATCCTATGTGGACCACTTGATGAGTTTTGACAAAAGTACACCCCTGGGAACACATCTATTTGTTTCGGCCCGACCCAATTCTGAGCCTAAATGAAAGAGGAATTGATCTATCAAGTCCTCTGCCTCCTCTGTCAGAGATCTGTTTCTTCCTCTTCATATCTTCATCTTCTGTACTTATTCAATCCACACTGGTCTGATATTAACTCATCGTGAAGTCCCTAACTGAATATACACTGGCTAATTTAATTTGGAAAGGGATTATAGTTTCAAGGAGACATTTACAACCCAAACAATTAAAAGAATAAAGTGATAGTGGCAAAATGCCAGCCACAAATAATCAATATATTTGACAAAAGCGTTACCAAAATCCTTCTAAAAATTGTACCATGACAATAGCCATCGAATTGCTCCACCATTGAATTTCCTGGCAGTAAGTTTTACTGTAGTAAGATGATGCATGGTTTACACAGGACATCGAATGGGTCATTGAAATACACAAAGTGAATTGGAGGAAACCCCCATCTCTTGATGTGATTCTGCACACTGTAAATTTTACTTCTCCGAATCTTCATTTCAGTCTGAGATCAGATCAGAGTGGAGATACACACAGAACTGTGGTATGTGCAAATTGCTATCATGACCAATTTGATGTAAGACAAGCCATTCCTGAGCCAATTGGGAGGAATATATGGTTGAAGGTATGTTGTGGGAGCCTTTAGGTCAGGGTGATTGTCTAGTGGCAAGTACGTTTTCAGTAAAAAGAATTTATCTTTTTTCAGCATAAAGCATAAATGGAAAGGGTAGAGTATTTTAGACTGGCCTGAGTTACTGTGTGGTAAACTGAGGCAGATATTGATCAGATGTCAGATTTCTACCCACCCTCTTCATCTGAGCAAGGAGTGAGAGTGGGAAACTGAGGGCCCTGCTTTCTCAGTCCCAGCCCCCATTATGTCAATTTCAGGTACATGATTCTTAGTTACTCTACCTCTTCACACTGGAGTTTTTTTAACCTTTTCTTTTTATAGAATTTCAAATACATAAAACTTTACAAAAATAATACAAAGAATTCTCATATGCCCTTTAGTCAAATTCATTAATATTTCATATTTTTTTCCATTTACATTATCATTCTATCTATCCATCCATCCATCCACCTGTCCATCCATCTGCAAACACACACACATACACACACACAAATATACAACACATACACACATACAAATTATTCACAACTAATTTGAGTAAGTTACATTGTTTCTTTTTATCCCTAAATGTTGCAATGTATATTTCCTAGGAATAAGGACATTTGCTTACACAACCACAGAATTATTAAAATTAGGACATTTAATGTTTATGTAACACTATTATCTAGCCCACAACCTATATTCAAATTTCAAATTTCATCAGCTGTCTCAGTATCCTTTATAGTATGGATATGCACGCATATGCATGAGCTTGTGTATGTGTGTGCCGTGTCTGTGTGTGTGTTTATTAGTCCAGAATCCAATCCGGGATCACACATTGCATTCAATTGTCAAGTCTCTCAAATCTTTTCCTGATTTGAAATGATTTCTCAGTCTTGGTCTTTGTCTTTCATGATCTTCTCAATTTTGAAGAGCCCAGGTCAGTTGTTTTATAGAATTTGCTCAGTTTAAGTTTGTCTGTGTTTCCTCATGATGAGATTCAGGTTAAGCATTTTTTGAGACCATGTAAATATTCCATTCCTTATCAAAAATTTACTCACTGCTTTCATCATTCATTGGCAATTTCTGCCTGAACTGGGTACCACTAAAGGATCACTAAATGGTGGCTGTGATTGTCTAATTCCACCTTTCCTTACACCAATTAGCTGGCTTTCTGCAAAGAACAGTGCTCCATCTCCTCTGCTTTTTAATTTATTCATCCATTTAATTATATCAGCAAAAGTGCAAAGATTTTTTATTTTATTAAAAGTTATACTTTGTTCCTATCATTATTTATGTTGATGTTCAAATGGTTCCAGATTTGGCTGGCAGGATCCCTTCATGCTGGCTCCATGGTACTTTGACATATGTTACGGACTGACTTTTGTCCCTCCCCAGTTCATATGTTGGAGCTCTAACCCCCAATGCAACTGTATTTGGAGAATGAGTATTTAAGGAGGTAATTAAGGTTAAACAAGGTTATAAGGGCAGGGCCCTAGTCCAACAGGACAGGTGTCCTTACGAGAAGAGGAAGACACCCCACCAGATATCTCTTTCTCTCTGCATGCACACGGAGGAAAGTCCCTGTGAGGACACAGTTAGAAGGTGGCCATCTGCAAGCCATGAAGAGAGCCCTCACCAGAAACCAACCCTGCCTGAACCCTGAAATGAACTTCCAACCTCCAGAACTGAGAGAGATAAACTTCTATTTAAGCCACCGAGCCTGCCATATTTCATGAGGGCAGCCTGAAGGGTCTAACACAGCATGTCCCCTGTCATTCTTTCAGTACTTCTGTACTTTATGGCTCAAAGTGAAGTCACAGGCTCTTTTTGACCTTCTCCTGCCCAACCATTTCTTCAAAGATCCCTGATGCCTTTTAGTGGAGAATGGCATTTAGTAAATGAGATCTGTGAACAAGGTGTGCTCATGACTGCTGAAGATTCATTTCTTCATGACCCTCTCCGCAGGCAGAGCTAGGACAGATCTACACTACCTCAAACAAAGACCTCCTCACACCCACCCTGAATCTTCCTGATTTTAGCTTTTTGCACAAAAGGATGAGGTGCTAATTCCTGAAATGGTCGGCTCCTCTAATTTCTCATTTCTCAGACCATGGAGAGTTCAAAACTTATTTTTTGTGCCTGCAGAGACCATCTCTCAACACAGGCACTCTGCATGCTCATATATGCACTTGACTTTGTCTGACACAGTTACACAGATCCAGTTGCAGAGGCACTGGAGAAGTTATTTATGGACCTTTTATTGGATCATCCCCTCTACATCTGAACATCCAAATACCACTCACGGGCAGAGGGCATAGTCAAAGGCTGACAGATTTAAATTTTGTTGATACAGATGAAAAAACAGAGAAGAAGAGTATGAGAACAGGAGCACAGGAATCTCAAATCTTGGCATGAGGAAGAAGAGAAGCAGGAATGTGCTCCAGCTCTCCACAAAGGAAGCCTTCACTTAGAGTGAGATGACTGCAGGGTCTAGCTTCTTCTGGAGGAAGGGATGTAACCCGCAGGGAAGACTACTCGTCTTCAACTGTTGGAGCACAGCTCATGTTCCCCAGTGCCCTCCAGCTAAGAGCAGCAGGGCCAATGGTGGGACTATTACCTGGGGATTGGTAACCGGAGAAGCAAACGATTGGTGGCTTGATCCCTCTTTTGTTAATAAGAAAGGGAAGGCACCTGGGGAAATGTCCCCCTTCCCCCCAAAACATGCATATGAAAACTCACGGGCACATGCATCTTCTCTGTGCTGCACTTGAACATTGTCATTGCTTTTACCAATATCATGCAAAGGCACATAAATTGATTCTTATAATATCTGGATCAAAGGAAATCTTGAATAAAAACAAGAAACCATTATGAACATTTCTTTCATCTTAACAATGTTTTACTTTGTTGTCAACAATGTCTTAAATCCATTTGTTAGTTTGAGTTGATATGACCAGTACATTATAGTCATTACTCCCAACCTCTTAGCTTGTGCTTTAAGGTTATGTGGACCTAACTCTTACCGATTGCCTCAGGGTATATATTGCCTATGACGAAGGACATTTTATTACATACCATAGTAATTATTATCAAAATAAGAAAATTTAGCCTGGATGTAATGCTATTATGTAGTCCAGAGTCCATTTTCAAATGCTATCTCTTGTCCAGACAATGTCGCTTTTAGCCATTTACTGCAGTCTGATATCCAGTCACGCTTGGATTTGTGTCTCTTTTGACATCCTTGTTTTGGAGGAGTTCCGCAGCCTCTCTTTGTACTTCTTGACATTGATGTCTTTGAAGAACAGAGGCCAGATATTTTGTGGAATGTTACTCAATTTGGATTCTCCAGTGTCTTTCATTTTTGGCAGTAAAACCACAGAAGTGATGTGGTGTCCTTCTCGACGCATCTTTCTAGGACAGGCATGATGTCTACTTGTCTCCATTCTGATGGTGTTAACTTTGAGCTTAATTAACTTTTGATTCATGTTGAGTAAAATGACCTTGTGCGGCTCCCACATCTGCAAGGCTGATTCTGGATTACCTGAGGGCTTGTTTTACTTTGAAGGGTAGGAATGATGTTGGATGATGCCCTTTTGCCTCTGTTATGTACATTTCAAATATTTATCAGAAATGGAAGAAGGAAAATGAAAATCAACAGCCAACCAGCTCAACTTGGTATTTTTTAATAAAAGGTAGGGTTTGAAATCCATGGATAAAATGATTCTCTTTTCATATAAAGTGAATGGATATTTGGGATAAACAGCAAATGTTAATATTCTATGAGAATCTTACCTGACTCAAGCTATTTGCTAAAGGGAAATTTCCAAGAGGTTTTTGCCTCTGCAATATGTAAAAAGACCACTAGGTGGCGCACTGGTTCCAGTCGTTTTATCAGCAAGTTTCCCACTGGGAAATGTGCTTGCTGGTGGAACACGCCGGTTGCTCAAGAAGTCAACTCAATTAGCTCCTTGGAATCTAAAGAGAATAACCGGTTTGTGAAAACCTCTCATTCTATATACATTGTAAGCTGAGGTTGGATTCTTTTTCATGAGAATGTTTCCCTCTTCTTCATTTTCTGGCTCCAAATTTAGGAAACACATTTAGATGCATGATTAAAAAGAGGGGGAAAAGATTATATCAGTAATGCAATAGAATTACTAGACTTCAAGTTTTCAAATCTTGGGAATCTTTAGTCTTTTAGGGAGGTTTTGCCTCTACCATTTCCTTGATAAAAAGAAACATACAAGGAGAAAAATAAAACCCTGAAACTCGCGTTTCATGGGTGGCAACATGTGCTGGTGGGTGGGCGGCCGGGGGGCAGCGCGTGTGCGGGCGACAGAGAATTCGGAGGGAGAAGAGTGGAGCTAGGAACAGTTTATAAACCCCCGTCCCCACTCACACTAAGGTTTCATGTAACTCCAAAACTTTGAACATCTAGTAGTTTGAGTTGTAGGCGTGAGGGGCTCTGACCAAATGTTAACGTATTAAGGGGCAAACTGAACATTTTTCTCACATCTGATATGACTGCAAGGGACTCTTTCCTGCTGCAGTTATTTTTCTTTCTTTTTTTTTTTTCTCTTTTGCTTTTAGTAGACTGAAATTTTTAAAAAATTAAATATAAACCTATTCACGTGATTGCACTATACTACTTAACAAGTTGACTTTTAAGTGTCATTGAATACTTGGACAAGGTTCGAAAGTTCTAGAAAGCTCCTATGTAGAGTTCGTCTCCAAAGCTAGGTGTAGACCAAACCGAGGTGTGTTCGCTGAGTGTTGCTTATGTCCTTGATTTTGTTAATGATGTCGTGAGTCATTTAAATAAATAAGTGGGTTGGAAATTTTCTGTGCTGTGTCACTGCACTGCTGGACTGGCACTGGGAGGGGACTAGGAGGGATGCAGTAGCCACAGATTGACCTCTGGCAAGAACACATCGCCACGCACTTCCCTGCAGATCCAAGGATCAGTCACCTTGGAGGCCCGACTGTAGTCACTTCGGCTTAATTTGCCTGTTCAGTCACTAGAAGGCACTATCCGGGCCGTGTCTATTTTGAAGTTCTGCACTGACTACTGGTTTATATTTATGAGAGAAACTGCGTAGCTCCCAAACTAGGAGGAAAAAAGACCTCACAAATCCTTTTTTCCTCCAATCCTTGTATAATTATAACTGAACCAAATAACTTTTGGTTCAACTTTAAATACAATAACAACTTTAATAAATTTTTATTTTATGGATAACAACGAAATCTTCTCACATTTGACAAATTATGGTACATATAGGTACAAACTTAAGTATTGATTCCAATGCTATGCACAAATGGATTTGCAGATTCTTCCAATAACTCTTTGCCTCTCTAGGAATATTGAGGACAAAGAAAAATATTTTTTCACTTGAGCTAAGTGACGTCTGCCTGTGTTATTCCAAGACATGCAAACCACAAAACTTGCTCTTTGTTATGGGGACAGACCTGTGCAAATCTTTCTGTCAGCTTGCAAATTCCCTGTTCCACTGGCACTGTGTTTCTCAAATTTGGGGGCAATTCCGTACAGATCCAGGCGTCAGTCACAGATCCATGGATCATGAGAAGGACAATAAGGAATCTGCTAAATAAGCAAGCCTGGCAGAGTCAAGTCAAGGTAGACAGACTCTGGGATTTGCATTTTCAACAGCAGTCAAGGAGACTTAGACCATGATTTACTAAGAATGCTCTATACGCAGTGCCACTTGTCACGACGGATCATACCACATGTGCCTGTCACTTTCAAGTTTACAATATCTTCAGGTAGACTACAAGTTTTCAAACTGTGCCTGCTCTGTACCTTAAGGAGTCGTGGGCATTTCCAGCGGCTTCTCAGGAGACCCGCTCCTGAGCACTGTTAAACCACAGTAGCTCTGCCTTCCTGAGTTTCATTGGCTCTTCCATCCACTGGTTCCATAGGGCTGATGATGGGACTCGAGCATCCACAGATCTTAGCATTCTTTGGGGGCCCTCGTATCAACCCCCTACAGATACCAAGGGGTGCCTGTACAACCTGTGTCAGCTGCCTTGACATCCAGTTCTTGCAGAGAATCACAACAAAGAAACACAATCCAGTTACAAGACAATTTAAATCTCTACTTTGTTTTCTCAAACAATGTGCTAAGGGAGTCTTATATATAAATATATAATTTCTTTAAAACCTGTTTTCGTCCTTCTCTCTATTGTTGACAGCAGTTGTTCCAGAGCCTCTTTTCTTGTCTGAATAAAAAATAAAATCTCTCTCTTGAATACGGAGTAGATTCTTGTCTTTCCTTCTGTGCCTTACTTTCTTTCTTGATATATCCTTTTATTTTTAACTGGTAATTTTCTTTTTCCCATTACATTTCTTAGTCTTAGAAACTCCTGTGGTTTTCTCTCCTCTGTTGTCCTCTTAGCTATACTCATTACCTGGATTCTTCTGCCCCTTAAACTCGGTAATTTATAAAGAACAGCAATTTATTTCTCACAGGTCTGAAGGCTGGAAAACCCAAGATCAAGCTGCTTGTAGATCCCATGTCTGGTGAGGGCTGCTCTTCTGCTTCCAAGAAGGCGCCTGTTGCCTGTTGCTGCATCCTCACATGGTGGGGGATGGAAGAACAGCTCCCCTATAACACCACTAATCCCATGTATGAGGGCCCTCTCGCCTGACTTAATGACCTCATAAAGACCCCACCTTTTAATACTATCACATTGGCGACTAAATCTCAACATACAAATTTTTTTGGGGGGCGGACACATTCAGACCATAGCATCATCCATATAGAAAAAAAATGAAGAAATGAAGTTAAAACTCTACTTCACACCATGATAACAACAACAAACAGGTGGATAAAGACTTAAATGTGAAAATGCAAAACCATGGTTCCTTTAGCAGATAATGTAAGAGAATATCGTTATAAATTTAGGACAGGTAGGAACTCTTAAACAAGTCACAAGAAGTACAAACTGGAAGGAAAAAGATAATTCAACCAGATTTTAAGTAGGAAATAATGTGAATAAAAAATTGAAATAAATAAAAGGCAAAAACGGACTGGGAAAGGATTCCTTGCAGTGCGTGTAATTGACTAAGGGTTAGTGTGTAGAATACATAAACTATGCCAAAAATGCCAACAAAAAGGGAAAAAAAAGAAAATAACCCAACAGATGAATGAACAAAACATTCGAAGAGGATCTTTACAGAAGGGAAGACTTGGATGGCTAATTAATATATGAAAGTAGTTCAACCTAGTTAGGAAGGAGGGAACTGCAAATCATAAAAATCAGATGAAATACCATTTCACACTCACAGAACTAAAACAAACTTAAGGCTTTGGTAATATTAACTGTTGGCAACGTTGTGCAGAAACAGGAGCAATTATTAACATGTAGTGCCAGAGACTGTTGAATACTGCAGCCTGCCTGGAAACAACTTGCTATTATCCAGGAACGTTGAAAATGTGAGCAACCCAAGACCCCGTGATTCTACTCTCTACGCAGATTGCGTAGCGAAACCTTGCTCTTACATTTGTGCAAGAACATAGGCAGCGGCTTTGGTCGTGATGGTGCGTGTGCACACATGCACGCACAAACACACAAGCCAAAAGCAACTCAAACGCCCACAAAATGAAAAGGGCAAAGCAAATTGCGGCATATCCAGGACACGGGAGAATCCTCCATTCTTGTCAACGATGAATGATAGCTGCGTGAAAATCAGGACTGAATCTCAGGAACATAGTATTGAGTGACAAAAGCAAGTGACCACAAAGGACACACACTGTGATTGCTTTTCTCAATAACGTACAAAACCAAATGCTGTATTTTAGGAATACTTTCATATGTGGTGAAACTATCAAGAAAACCCTGGAATGGGAGGGATGAGAAGAGATGAGCGTGGTGCCCACAGGACACCTCTGAGCCGCTGTCGCTGTCCTTTCTCGTCCTCTGGGTGGCGGCTCGAGGATGCTTACTATACTATTACTCACTGTGCCTCCGATATAGTACACTTTACTTTTCTTACACACACTTTATACACTTCCTTTCCATTTACTTAATATTTAATTAAAACAATCCTAAAAGGACAGGATATAGATGAAGCAAGAATTTTAACTACGAAAAGGAGTCTTTTCAACTTATCACTTACTCTGCTTTTCCGTGTCCACCACCCAAGCTTTGTTTCCCCTCCCAGAAACAAGTGTCCCGGACTCCAGCCCCCCCACCCCCCCAGTGATGTTTCGATGCTATTCTCTGTCCTTCCCACCGCGTAGTTCATATCAGTCCAGGTACGTATACCTGAAGCACAGGTGTTCTTACTTTGGAATCCACAGTGGCTGCCCATGGATAAGGACCTCTGTCCCCATCTCCCCATTATGTGATCCCTGCTAAACTCTGTTACTACTCAGGGGACAAATGCACCTTAGAAGATGGGGGTCCTGAGTGAGATGCGGGGTGGTCCACTCCTGTCGAGTGGTGCATTGTTTACCAATCTCCCCTGAGCCCCGGCCTTGCTCAGGGGGTACTGAAGGGGATGTTGGCAGAAACACCTCGAAGAAATGTGGGCCTCAAGCAGACAGAGCAAGCTAGTGAGCGGGCTGGAGTGCAGGGACCAGACCCTAAGGTGGAGAAACTGGTGCAGAGCTTGCAAAAAGGTGGGTGAAAGCTAAGAAGGGGTTCATGGGACATGTTTCTAAACTACAGATCCTTGTGCTAAGCAGAAGCCAATAGTCTTTTCAATATGTGGTATAAACCCAAGAAATCAGAATTTAATTCCCAGGCAGAGGTCTGGACACCTACCCCAAGAAGTAGGTGTCTTAATAAAGCCCCGAGAGGGTCTGTATGAGCAGACAGCCATGTGCTGGGCCATGTCTCCAAAAGAGATGGGACTTAGGCCTAGTCCTCCTGCTTCTTTACTTTTTCTCTTATTTTCTTCAGGTATTCAAGGGTGCAGCCACAGCGCACCTTCCCCACCTCAGCCTCCCAGCCACTCCCTGGGGGATGACATGACATGTGAATGCTGGCTCTAAACACAGGAAGTTCTTTTGAAAGGTATTTTTAAAATGCCATTGTTTGCACCCGTTCTAGAAATTCTGCAATTAAATAGGAATCGACTAAAATATTTTATGTTAAAAAGATAACTAGTTAAGAAAAAATAACAACCTAGCCATTCCGAAATGCTGTTTTCCGTCACCCTTTTGCTATAAGAATGCCCTGATAAGAGATTCTCCCATCATTTTAATGACAGCCCACAAATGCAGCGTATACCGTGTGCTGAGGCAGAACCCCAGCACTTCTTCACGGGTGTTTCTTTCTGTGTGGGGGGTAAAGACGCGGGTTGAACCTGACATTCCTGCTTTACGTCCTTGCCTTGTTTTTACATCTTTTCCACTTTCAATCCAGTGAGACAGGCCGACCCCTTTAAAGCAAGCCCCACTGCACAGCGTCTGTGTTAAAGGGCCATCCCATAAAATACTGTGTGACAGGATTAGACACCTGCCTTTAAAGTCACTTCCTCCCTGTCACATACGACTTGATTTAGCATTGGAGCACAGGATTTCCCTGACAGCTTGAGCACCTTTCGAGGCCCATGTACAGGTGCAAAACAGATCTTCCCAGAACTGTGAACCAGTCTCGAAGCCCAGAACAATGAAGCGTCAAAGGACTGTGGCCATTCTCTATGGAGAAACCGCTGGGGAGGAGGAAGGATGAACCACTGTGGCCAAATTTTCAGGGCTGAGTGCAAATTTCCCTCATTTATACAACAGAGAATAAATATCTGTCTGGCCAAAGCAGGTGACTGTATACACAGGTGCCGACTTGACTATCCCTTATTTTATTTGTGCACGTGAAGGGGAGGCTCCTTATAGAAACACAGATGTGGCTTCAGGCCCGTTGGCCATGCTCGGTGTGAAAAATGTAGGCCCCGAGTGTTGATGGAAAGAAGGAAGGGGAAAGGGGTCTCCTAGGACTGCAGAGGTTTTCAACCACAGGTCCACAGGTGGGCCCTGAGCGGTCCAGATGCCTGGGCTTTGATCACATTGGCCCGTGTGACTTTTCTGAAACCAGTCCCCGTATCTAATCCTGGAATTACAGCAGAATCATCGTTTGCATAGTGTCCTCCAAAGTTACTTGCCCCCTAGGACTGGTGAGCTGAAACTGGGACCCAGAAGCTACACAGCATGCACTCTGAGGTCAGACTGACCTGGCTTCCATCCTGCTACCCAACCTGCTAACTGCACCTACCTGAGGAAGCTATGTAACATCCCTGAGCCTCAGTTTCCAAATCTTTGAAATGAGGGTTTCACCATCCAATCAGTTTACTGAGAGGATTAAATGAGATGATACTTGAAAGTATCCAGCAAGAGCTTGCCACATATTAATAGTTATTGCTTATAAACAGCAGTGCTAGTGGAATTACATTCTTACTGACGGTCTGACATTGTAACAACCGACCAAGTTTGCTGTGTGGAAGTTTTCCAACACCACCCAGAAGTTTAGGGAGTCCCTTTGCATTAAGGTGGAAGGTCTGATTCTGTCTTACATAGGCTGGTAAGGGAGGAGGAAATAATGACGTGTCGGAGGACAAGCTATCTAAGTGTTCATAGACCATGAAATTTAAAAGCTGAAAAGCTGAACAGCCATTTGAAGCTATCAAGACTAGATGCCTTTAAACTGCAGTAGTAGTAACTCCAGGGAGACCCCAAGTCCTTTGACAGGGTGCATGAGCGTGGACAGTTGTAAGATAACCAAATATCTGACTTCTGTGTGGCCTCGTATCTAAAAGTCCTTGCAACGGAGATGATGTCTTCTGGTAAGACAGCGTGCAGGGTCTCCATTCCCACCTTCCCTTTCACAGCTGCCTTCTTCCATTTCATTCATTCATTCACTCACTCATTCAATATTTACTGAGGAGTATTCCCTACACAGCAGACACTGTTCCAAATACTCAGAATGCAACAGTGGAACAAGTAGACAAAAATTTCTCTGTATAAGAGAGGACAGAAAATAAACATGATAAAACTAGAGGAATTAATAGCATTTTCAATATTGGCATGTGCTAAGGAGGAAAATAAAGCAAGAAAGAGGGACTGCAAGAGTTGGGACAGGAACAGTTGCAATTTTAAGTAAAATATTCAGGAAAGATCTCACTGAGAAGGGGTCTTTGGATGAAGACCCCAATATTGCAAATTTCTAGGGTAAGAGAGTCTCAGAAAGAAGGAACAGGACCATTGTGTTCAGGGAAGAGTGAGGGTCACCTGGAAGAGGTGAAGGACTTGTGGGGAAGCAACATCTCCTGCTTAGAGCATCTTTTTATGGTGGGATCTTGTTCAATGGAACAAATTGGGTGCTTCACCAAGACTGCCCTTGCCAGGGGGACTGCAATCAGGAGGCTGTCTGGCAACATATCATCTGTGGATCTGTGCTTGTCAGCCTCTTTCGTCATCTTCTCCCAACACAAGCCCGGGACACACATAGCCATGCACATCAGCTGGAGACCACCAAGGTCTACATAGCTACTCATGCTCCAGTGTGCAATTCCTGGAGACGTGGAAAAGGAGCTGGGCCCATGGAGATTCCTTTGACAAAGGGATGTGTCCTGCATCTGGAGCAAGGACTAAGAATAGAAAGAAGGTTCTTGTAGAGGTGATGTTGAGCCTGCAAGTCCTGAGTGTGCAAAGCATGATTTCTACTAGACAAATAAGGGGCCCTTGCGGACATGGCTGAAGCCAAAGGATGGCCACAGGCACCATGATGGTGTAAGTTGATGGACAACTTAGAGAAAAGGAAAATCCTTAAGTTTTATTTTGCTGCAGAGTGATCAAGGGAGCAGACACCTAACATGTCTGTCACTGGCAAGATTCTGGAATACATTACCCATTCTGCTTTCCTTTTAAAAGGAACCTGTGATCACAAGAAGCTAGCATGAGTTCACTGAGAAATAGCAATTTCACACTGAACCTTATTTCTTTCTTTAAAGGAATACTAGATTAAACCATGTAGTGGGCACTATGTTGTGGGGAAATTTTTGGCCAAAGATCAGAGAAGACCACTCTCTTCTTGCCAAAACCTAAATTAATCAACAGGATCTATTTATAAGGCAATGAATGAAAAAAAATCACAATTCTAATGAGAAAAGATAACAATCGAAGGCCTTTTTGATCAAATCTAAAGACAACAGTAAGAACTACTCAGTGAACTGACTTTAAAAAAAAAAAAAAAGGAGAACGACTCAGCTGGAGAGATTTCCTATTTGAAGTCTCAAAGGTGTGAGCAGATTTGGAGATCCACCTCACTTTCTATGCTTACCACTTTCCAAATTGAGTGGCAGAAAAAAACGTTTGTCTAAGGCTGTGGTTCTCAAAGTACAGGTGAGCAGCATCCACATCACCTGGGAACTTGTTAGAAATGCGAATTCTCAGGCACCACTCAGACCTCCTGAATCAGAAACTCTGGGGTTGGGATCCCATCATCTGTGTGTTAACAAGCCCTCCGGGGGATTCCGAAGCTCACTAAGTTAGAGACCCTCTGCTGTTTGGTAAAGCTCGGTGGATACCACGTGATACTTGTATAGTTTGCCTTGTGCAGTGCAGTGCCTGGTCCTGCCGTCCTCTGCTCTTTAGCAGTAGTTCAACAATTCCCTTTCGTCCACTGATAGAGAAGGCATTTTTCATCTGGATAATGGCCAAGGGTCTCTAGATTACAGTGGCCTGCTAGCCTACAGTGAGATATTTTACAAATGAGATATTTTACATTTATTGTAAAATGTATTTCCTAATACATGAGCTGGTGAAGGTTTTCTATTTTTAATGTGAGTGAAGTAGCTATGTTTTTCTTTGACTGGGTACCATGTGCAAATGTCTTGGGAGGTGGACTCACCTTTATGCAGTTAGTATCTAACATTTGCCTCTTTCACAATTCTGCACAACGCTGGCCTGGACCTCACCAACTCAAGATCTTGCAACTTTTTTGCCTAGAAGACTGATGATAAAAACTCCAGGAAGAATGTTTTCCCATCCTGTTTTTGTATTTGAACGGCACATTTTTTCCAGAACAAATTCAGACCAATGAATTATCAACATCAAAGTCTTACATCTCTTCTTCTGAATACTTTTTCAGCCTGCTAACTGGATTTGATTTTGAGGTCACATAATTTCTGCTGCCTATGCATATTGTCACTTATTTTCTTTTGTCTGAGTAATTTATACAAAATGTCATGTAGGGGTTAGTTTCTTCTTGGTTTCTTCATGGAGAATGAATGTTGTTTGAGTTTCATGAGATGGATCAGTCGATATAAATGCAGGGTTCACGCTGCTCACGTGGCCTCGTGGCGTCGTGCTGTCAAGGCGCTCTCCTTGTGCAGCCAACATGTACACATCATTGCAAACAGAATGGTGAATACCCTGGTGGGCTTTGGCCTTTGACCCTTACTGTGTATGCATGTGCTTTTTCACACATATGTTGTCTCCTGGCTTTCTGTACCTGGCAGTATACACCTGTTGTCTTAGTTCCTTTGTGTTGCTTTAAAGGAACATCTGTGGCTGGGCAATTTATAAAGAAAACTGGTTTATTTGGCTCATGTTTCTGAAGGCTGTACAAGAAGCATGGCACCAGCATCTGCTTCTGGTGAGGATCTCAGGGAGCTTCCACTCATAGTGAAGGCAAAGGGAGCTGTTGTGTGCAGATCACATGGCGAGAGAGGAAGCAAGAGACAGAGGGGAGAGGGTGCTAAGCTCTTTTCAACAACCAGTTCTAGTGGGAACTAAGAGAAAGTTTGCACTCACTCCTGCAAGAATGGCACCAAGCCATCCATGAGGGGTCTGCCCCCGTGATCCAAACACCTCCCATCAGGCCCTACCTCCAACACTGGGCATTGAATTTCCATGTGAGATACGGAGGGGACAAACATCCCAACCATATTACCTGTGAAACAGATAGAAGTGGGGTTTCCTCCCACCCTGTCCTTCCAGATCTTTCCTGGCTTCACTGTATTTCCATCTGTTCACCTTGCCTTGGTGAGGTGCTCCCCTCAACGTCACGCCCGGCCCCATCCCCACATGTCGTATGTAGACATCACAGGGTTTTTTTCCTGCCATAGCTTTTCTTTAGTTATTTACCATGGTTGTGTCACCAAGGCTGGACAGGGGTCCACCTCAACTCCCATCTTTACTATCTGTCACTCTCCCGCCTCCTACCTAGGACGCTGCTCTTGTCTGCTTTACAGGACTCTTAGAAGTTTAGGAAGAGGGTGGGCTCTGATGACAGTTTCTGTCCCTTTTTGCCTCAGACTATTTCCAGTCTGACCCTCCTGTAGGAGGCTCAGGAGAGGCCACCACTCTGGCCGATCTCCCCATGCACACCGCACTCTGCAAGCACCCATGCCAAGCTCCCCATCCTTGATGAATCAGGGTGCCACAAATAGCAAATTAACTTAAAAACAGCTGTTCCTCAGGAAAAAATGTTTCAGAGGGCTTATCACATTCTCTCTCCATTCTGGGCATTTTCAGAAGAAAGTCTGCCTTAGGGCTCAGTGGCCACCTCAGTTCTCAATCCTCTTTCTCACTCACTAATTCTTCTCCGCACCCATCTTCCTTGCACCTGTCACCCGCCGCTTTCAGAGGGGCATACTTGCCTTTGTGTCCATTTTCAGAAACAACTGGTGAACAACTCACTTCTGCATCCCACCTCTGTTAGCTAAAGAGATGACACTGTGTGAGTTAGTCAGGCTGTTTCTTTCTCAGTTGGCTGTTCTTTCTTAGAAGCTGGCCGTCTAGAGTAGAAAGTTGTTTCACTGTTGGATGAAACAAGCAGAACTGAAGATGTCCCCAATCTATGATGCTCTCTCTTTCCCTCGCCAGCAGGGAAACTTACCCCAGCATTTGATCAGTATGATTAAGTGACCAAAACCATCCAGCTAACTGGTCTTCTGGCTTTGTGCAGAGCCACCCAGGCCACAGCCTGGACCTTGCAGGGCACATGCATGTTTTCTCAAATTTGCACTCTTTTGCCTTGTGTTGATTAAATTTGAGAAGAATTATAATTACTGGGACATAAATGTGTTCAACTGTGGAAATCCTGTCCTTAGAAGAATCTGGCATAGCCTCCTGCAGTCAATCAAGGGCTTCAAAGAAAGCACTGGGGGCATCTAAAGTGACAACAGTTGCCTGACAAATTGCCATTTCAAATCCCTTTGAACTAGAGGAGTGAGCTTAATAGCTTTCAGCCACTGATTTTTAGTCTTTAAATGGGCCTTTTCTTCTTGTCTTTCAGGTCATCTGTTGAGCCCTGCTTCTGCAGCCTTGGCGACTGTCCTTGTCCCCAGTTTGGGTTAAAATTGAGATACATACTGGTTAATGGCTGCCACTTGAATTTTGTCTTTGGTTGGTCAAGTCAATGATGGTGCTGGAACAATGCCAGGAATGTCATCACTACCAGTGGGGACTGCTGGCGGAAAGCCACACTGGAACCAAACACACTCCCGTTGAAGGCAATTTTAAATTAGTATTGGCTATAGAGACCTGACTTTTGACACCAGGATCTCACCCCAGGCAAGGGTGCCAAGGTGAATGGGGCACTGTTCTGTGCCAGACATTTTAGATATAAAGATGAATTCCATTTAATCCCTAAAACCACAATTTAAAGCAACACTCTCCAATATGGTAGCCACTAGTCACCTCTGGCTGTTTAAATTTAAATTAATTGAAATTAAATAAAATGCAACATTCGGTTTCTCAGTCTCAGTAGATGCATTTCATGTGCTCAATGGTCAGAGGCTACCATACTGGACAGCACAGATATGACATTTCTATCATCCCAGAAGTTTCTTTTGGACAGGGTTGCAATAATGCAGGCGCTATTTTTTCATAGTTCAGAAGCAGAAGGTGAGATGCAGAGAAATTGAATGACTCAGCCAAGGCCACATCCCCAAACCCCTGGAGTAAGGAGTCCTCACGTTGCCTTCGTTCCACACTCCCTCCTGCCACAGGACCTCTTGCACCACGTCCTTTCCCGGTCCCCCACCATGCCCACCCTGGACCCTTCACATAGTTCATTGCCAGGCATCTGTAAGCTCTCAGGCCAATGCTACTTCTTCGGACAATGCCCCTTCATCTGCATCAGGACTCACCACTTCATCCTTCATCACCCTTCTCAGTGTGTACTTATCCTTTTCCTTGCAATAATTGCACAGTCTGATTGGTTACTTCACTGACCTGCAGGCAGCGTTTGAACTGGGCTTATTATGTGAATGCACATAGACACATACACATGTGCACGTTCATGCTTCTGTACTCTATGTCCTCAAGCTAGGTGGGCTTTTAAAGAAGTCTCCCAGCCAGATTTAAATAAAATCTTTAATGTGGTAGTGAGATTCTTCCCCTTCTTGTCAGCAAAAGCAGGCCACAACTAACCCTATGCATTGCACAAAGCTTAACATTTACACTCAAACTTTTTGTTTTAGAGCCAGTCATAACCACGGATGGACTCTTTTCTTCACTAAAGGCACCTGGAGCAAATGCTGTCACCTCGGGGCAGAGCGTCAAGTAGCCAATAGCTGCGTGCATGCATCTCTTGGGGCTCTCCCTGAAGCCTTGGGAGATGACTCTGTCTGAGAACAGAGCAGGCTGGAAGTGTCCTGGGACAGCCCCTAGCCAGTGACTGATAGGGGTTGGTGCACTAAACAGTCCCCAGCCCCCAGTGCCCTCAGGCTGGATGACCCTGAGGCACATGCTTTCCATCATTGTCCACAGTTTCTCCACAGCACTGAGCTCTGGTTACCCGCCCACAGTAGCAGCTCACTTGCTAACTCTCTGCAAGCTCCTTGCCTTCTTGGTCTCACTTCCCCATTCCCTTCCTGGGACTTGCCGGGACCATGTCTCCAATACACCACATCCACTCCAACCCTGTCCTCATAAGTAGCCTGCAATGTCATTAAGAACCACGACACACATATTCCCCACGTAAAAATGAGTAACATGAGGAAGACCAGGAATAGGGGAGGGCAAATATAAATATGTATTGCGGGTCTACTCTGTTGGGTTCCTGAGGTTCCATGCATCACTTGATCTTTGTACACAGCCTTGCAAAAGTATCAGGATCCCAGGGCTCCAGAAGCAGCTGTGGCTCAGATAATTCAGGTAAGTCCTTCAGTATCACAGTAAATCCTGGGGTGGAGGTGTGAGTCAAGCCTTACAAAGCTGTCCCAAAAATCTCAGCCCCGTTCCCCAGGAGATATCATTATATACAAATGTACAATATGCTTAATGGGTGATCAGTTAAGGAGGGAATGTGAGGGATTGGAGTGACCAGATAGTGTTTCTTAGGAGTCTCGGCCTGGAGGATGCTTTGGTGACAGGGTGGACCGGCTTCTAGGAAGCAGGATCTGCCTCAACAAAGACCCAAGGGCCAGAAGGCACATTTTGCCTTCACATGTTTTCATTTGTTCTTGAGCATATTTTGCTTTTAACTTCTCAGATCTTAAGAATTCAAAAATAACACATGTCAAAATACTTATCTTTTCTGCTGTTGCTTTTGGGACTCTTGAATGAAAACACATTAAAAAGAGATGCATCCTTGGGAATTTGTGGGCAAGTTTCAAATAAAACATAAAAGAAGATAGTTGTTATTTTTAGAATCAGATAAAGAAAGCAGAGCTAATTGGGGTCATCGCTTCATCTTTAAAACATTGGAGTGAAATCGGAAACATCGCCTCCATTGAGAATGGGAGAAAGGTTCACATCAGTAAGTGTTCTGTGACCAGAACCAGCTGACAGATAGTATGTGCCACCGAGCCAGCATTCTGTTGTCACGCACCCACGAGAGCAGGCAGCAAAGCTAACATTGTGGAAATGGTACTATCACCAACAACAAACAATTATTTTGTTCACTTGTGGTCCCACTGGCTGTCTGAGAGATGAAGAACTGATTTCAACCAGGAGAACACAGATCCTGTTTCTGACTGCGTCTCCTCATCTCTTCAGATAGGCATCTCCAGACCATGAGGACCTCCAACAGATTTAGAGCAATCCCAGAATGCACTCTCTATGCCAGAAAGATGGCATGGCCCATCTTTGCGTATCAAAGAGAGAGCCAGTCCTTCCTCACCAGGGAGTTGGTTGTCTTAAGTTGAGCTCCCTGGAAGGAAAATCTAAGGTGGAGATTGTTGTGCAAGTGATTGAGGGATTCTCTCGGGAGACGCTCTGGAAGGTGGGTGGAGAGGATGGGGAAGGAGAACTGAGCAAGGGTGCAGTTGCTGGTGAAATGCAGCCCGAGCCCCATCCTGGGGAAGGAGCACAAGCTGCCCCGGACAGTCTGTGCTGCCTTAGGCAAGGGGCTGGGCTTTCACACACAGCATCAGTCTGCCATTGGCCCCCAGGTGCTCCGGGGTGGTGAGGTGCAGCTCAGAGGCCTCTGGAGAAGTTGCCATTGAGAACCTTCACAGCTGCTCCCAGAGCAGCTGACAGAAGGCACCCTGGACATCGGGCCACCCCAGGGCATCTGCACCAGCGTGCTCTGTGTGTATGTGCTCCCATCTCCCTGGGTGCTTCAGCATGCACATGGGGAGAGGGGAGGTTGTACCCCTCACTACTAAATCTCTCCAGGAAAGTCTGCCCTCTGCCCCAGGAAACCCGAACCTTTTCCTGGGAAGTAATCTCCTCTTCATTTTCCCCAAAGTCTAAGTTCTGCCATCTTGAAGGGTGGCTGGGCCCAGCAAAAAGCAGCACGGCCATTGTCCCATACTCCCACCACCCTGGGGATGGGAGTTTCATTCATGTGAGTGAGTTTCCTCTGTTTGACTTTTATTTTTTTCTCTGTTTCTGCTAAAGAGAACTGCAGGGCTATTGGGCTCCCTCTGAGCAGTATTAAAGAAAACACGCCTCCTAAGGACAAATACCACTGTCAGGAGATGATGAAGCCGAAATGTCCACAACTCTCTTAACAGTCACAGCACTGGGGGCCACTACTGATTTCTTCCCCTCTCCTGGGGGGGATTCCAGCACCCCTCAGAATGTGCTCTGGGGCTTCACTGTACTCGGTTTCCGTCTGGAAAGACGCTGTTCTTGATGAAACTCTTACCGATTATGCGCTTTGCCTCCTGCTATATTGGCAATAATAATGACCATCTCTGACTTTTATATAGTAAAAGGATGTAAGTTTCTGTTCATGTCAAGATGAGGCTTAACCCAGCAAGGCGAATACCGTGAGGCTCTGTTCATTCCACAAATACACACAGTCTCCTAAGCGCGTCTCTGGACGGGGCGGGGTGGGGGGGGGCAGGTGGAGGGGAAGAGCAAAGGTTGGGTGGAGGTCTGGTGGGAGACACCCCAGAGAACTTTGAGGGAATTTCTAAACATTTTGAGAAATGTGAGTATAGGTAACACATTTAATCCCCTTAAACGTTACAATGGTAGACAGAAACAACAGCTGGAATTCCTTTTTAGTCACTGCGCAGTGACTGGGTTGAGGCTCTTTGAGTTCACCTCATGTAGAGAGAGGATCACGTGGGATCCTGGGTTATTTTCCTTTGGATCCAGGGGTGCCCATACACATGCACACACACGCACACACACATATGTGAATGTATATATATGCGTATAAATGTATAAATACATATATCAGTATTGTCTTATTTAATCTTCAAGCAGGAAGCCTTGACGCTGGGTTGAGGAGACCCAAGAAAGGCTGTTTTATGGGGACATCCACCAATTTTAGTGTCTTCACCTCTAACGAAATCTTCAGGAGAATCCGTATGTCAGGCCACAGTTGTGGTGTAAGAGCGTTCTGCATGGTGAGTGTGGAGGGTGAGGCAGGGCAGGGCAGACAGTCAGGAACGATCTCTGAGTGTGGAGGAATAGAATGTAATTCATAGAGATTTAAGAAATAAACTTTTAAAAAACTGCCTTGCTGATGACAGGCTGCTTTGGACTAAGTCCCCCAAGACTCAGGGGACATACATAAACTCCCCTGATGCCAGCAGAGGGGTGAGCCAGTGGAAAATTCTGAGGAATACAGCGCTTGGGAAAAAACATGGAGTCAAGAGCCCAACTCCAAGTTTTACATCTGTCCCTTAGTCGTGTGAGCTTATTAATTGGGTTAATTCATTTTTAAGCTCAGTGAAAATAATGAGTTTGCCTGTTATAGACCATATCTTGGGGCTGCTGAGATGAAGGCATTCCAGACTTTTCTTCTCTGGGGGACACAGGAAAGTTAGCATGTGGAGAAGACATTGTTGTTTCCTTGGACCACACTGAAAGTCCCCTGCACACAGTTGCAGGATGTCTCTGCCTGAGGAGGGCACTTTGCCCTGAGTGTGAGGGGGCTGGAAGCACCAGACAGTTTATGTTCCAGAGAAACCCCCCAAAAAATGAGGCACCAAAGTCGGTAGACAAATGCACCGGCTTTCTTGTTCTGTACTGCTCTGAGGCATGTTCTTCTCAGGCTAGTCAGAGGGTCCGAGAGGGATTGAGCTCCTGGTGTCCACAGACAGAACCTGCTCAAGCCCCCACTCTTCATAGGTTTTCCTCCCCACCCCATCTCCCATGGGTGGTTCCCAGTGTTGGCTCCCAAGTCAGGTGCTAGCATTAGCATCCTTGCCTCAGGGTTTGCTTTGGGGGAATGGGGACAAACTAAGACAGCGTCTGTATGTCTGATACACTGTGAGAGGCTGTAAAGGAAGTGCTATGCAACACCAAGAAGCCCAAAGAGAACATAACGAATTCCATGGGAAGAAGCAAACAAAGTTCCCCAGAGGTACCATCTTGGCTCCGTGTGGAATGGTGAGCTGGAGTTCACCAGAGGCTGCAGTGCTAAGGGGCGTACCAAGGAGAAGACAGAGTACACACAAGGCTACGGGGCTTGAGAATGCTTGGTTGGCCTGGGAGCAGCAGGATCGTCTTGCAGACTCATTATTTTTATTTGCACAATGGGGCAATGGGGCCAAATAACCTTACAGGACCTGTTTGCCTCCAATATACTGCAATTCCAGCTGCAACTCTCACTCAGGGGAAGCAACTGGAGGCCAGGACTGTGGATGGGCAACTCTGCCCAGAGTTCCTCAAAGAATTCTGTTCAGCGGCACAAAGGAGCAAAGGAGAAAGAGGGAAGGCAGTGAGTTGGTGGCCCCCTCTAAGGGACCTGATTTTAATTTAAGCCACATTGAAGGACAAGGCTTGGCTGACTGGAATGTGTGGGTAGGGGTAGACAGGGTACACACGGCTGTGCCTTTCAGGGAGAAACTGAGTCTGGAAGAGTGGAAGAAGGAACTGCAGAGGAGAGTAAGAGAGTGCCCATGCTGGAATGTTCAGCTTGCTTGAAAAAAAAAAAAACAACAAAAAACCAAAACTGAGTGAGCTAAATGGAATTACCAGCAGAAGGAACCTGGATGACAGCTGTCTCCGGAGGTTTTGGGGTGTGCGGTGGGTGGAGATGTCTTCACGCTGCCGTCCTTGGAGTGGTCCTCCCTCTTGACGGAAATACTGCCATGCTCACTGGAGATCTCACCACAGTGGGTTTAATAGCCATGAGCCAAGGTGCAGAATTTATACAATATTGAAATGAAAACTTCTGGGATTTATTCAGGTGCACACCAGATGTTGTGCTGGCATTGGTTCTGCAAGGAGTGACTCGTGGAAATCAACTGCAGGCCTTGGAATCCCACATGCCTCTCCCCAGTTAACCCTTAGGAGACCACAGAGGCCCAGAGACCATCCATAGTCAAGAGAGTCAGTGCTGCTGCTTGTGGAGCTATGCCCGAGGTACAACAGGCAACATGTGAGAAGTAGCACGAAGAGTCCCCATGTTGTAAAGAATTTGTTCAGCCAATGCATCTTTTCCTCATCTTGTTTGGATGTGTGTCAGCCAGCATGACCCCCACCCAGGCAAAATAACTACAAGGCACTTGCAAATTGGTGTCACTGAACCCAAGAGAGGAGAAGGCATCGTGGCCTCAGCAAAGTCCCTGAACCTTAACCTTCTGGCTAATGTTTGGATCAAGGGTTTGCCTTTAAGAGACACGTAGGCCGGAAGAAAGTTCAGAGCATGTTCAGTTATTTGAAATGACAAGTAAAGTGGTCACTAGAATTGGAAGACCAAAAAGGATTCTGTCACAGAAGAAAATTCTTTTCTATCCAGCATTGGTCAAGGTAAAGGTATCTGAGGACACAAAGTTGGGGCATGTTCTGGTAGAATCAGAGTATATCACCATGAGAAGTGGACAACAATGATTTTTTTCTGTTTAGAACAGCACTTCCTGTCTTTCAGATGAAATGTGTATCCCTCCTGTTTAACCATTTGTCAGGTTAGGGCCGTCAGTCATGATTCTCTGACGCCCTAGATCTGGCAGACACCCGGCCCAGGCTGAACCAACCAGACTTCTCCATGAGGCTTGTTTCAACTGGGATCAGAGTGGAAGGTCCTGTTTCCCCTCTGGTCCCAGTATGTACAGAACCCCATGACTCTATACAGAAGAAGCCGTTACTCCAGCTGCACTCAGACAGTCAGCCAGGGGAAACAAGGCAAGCACACAGATAGAAGCAGAGAGTTTCCATCCCCCGTCTTCCCTAAGGCCAGCTCCACTTCCCTACCCCACACCTGGTTAAGGTTTTGTCTTCTTCTTCCCTCTATTTTAAAGTATCTTTCTTCCATTTGCAAATGAAAGAATCTGGAGCTAGAGAATCTGTAAATGGAAGAACCCCTGCTCTGTGGGTATGCACACACCTTCCTCAGAGGTGCTGGAGCAGTAACGTGCTATTTATTGTGACCCCAAGTGTCTAGTTTGTTCTGTCTCTGGCACAGCTTGTGACTATGACCTAGGAAGACTGGAAGAGAAAAGTAAGGAGGTTGGCCCAGTGAGAGAAGGGTGCTGAACATTCCTCTGTGAACAGAAGTTCTCTGAAAAGGAATTTGGAGGAAAGAAACATTATTGCAGTGAACAGTTTGCAAACCAGGGAGACACAGCCTTCTATGTAAAATGAAGGTGCTTTCTGGAGACCAAATGGAAAGTTTGGGCTTTGTAGAGAAAGTTTCTGCTCGCGTTCCCAATCAGGTCTGTTTATGCAAACCAAGGATTCAAGCTCCCTTAGTTTGCATTGGTTGATACAGCTGAGCTTTGGTTGGTCAAGGTAGATGAGCTCTGATTGGTTCATTCAGGTGGGTTCTGATTGGTTGCTTCAGAGGAGCTCTGGAGTCCCAACATGGAACAGAGATGTGGGTTTGGGGGTAACTCAGAGTATGTGTATTCCTCTCTAGTCAACAAATGGCCACTATTTTAAATTTAGGACCAATAAGCCACTCAGGATCCATCTTGAAGGACTGGCTCTTTCAGGTTCACATTTGTTCACACCTTCTAATGAAACAAAGAACTGTCTCTAGGACAGTTGGGCATTCCAGTACATGAATATTCAAAGAAGTGGAACCGACCCAGGTGTCCCGTTAAATAGCCATCCTTCTAGGTGGCTGCCAGAAGATAAGGTCAGAGATGTAGCTTCAGAAGAAGGTTAGATCTGTCTTTACCCAGAACAGTAGGAGACTTTTAGGATAACAAGGAAGAAATGATGACAAGAGAGACCTGGGAAATATTTTCTGAATCATATTGGATTAACAAAACCCATCAGCATCAGAACTTGGTGGAATGATCACCCATCATTTTAAACAAAATTTTAGTCTACCTTCGTGGCTTCTTCATGGGCCCAGAGAGTGTTGGACATAGTCCTTTTGTTCATGTCCTTGGACGTGGAGCATTTCTTATAAGATTTCCAACTGACAGATGTTGGAGGGAAGAGAACATTCAGCAAGTTATCTCTAAGAAACTAACAGCATGAATTAGCCCACAAATATGTGGCTCTTAGACCTGACTTTCTTAGATTCCCGAGATCTGAATCAACAAATATTTGAGGCTATGGTCAGTTTTTAGGGCTATTGCTTAAGCAGCTCATTTAGGATCCAACAAAGAAGCAAAGAGAATATTTACCTGTTAAAAAAGCTCATATTAGAGAATTTGAAGGCTTCCCATTGCTCACAGGGCAAAGCCAGAACTCCAGGGAACTGAAAGCCGTCCATGATGCTGCTCCTTACAATCTCCAGCTGGGCCTTCTTCTTAAATTTTATTTGTTTCCTGTTCTGCCCCAACCTCCTTTTGAGGATTTACTCTTTAAGATACAGGGAAAACGGAAATATCCTTGCCAATGGTTGTAGTGTAAAAGGGTATAAGCACTTCAGAGGGCAGTTTGGCTATTATTTAGTAAGGAAATTTTAAGACCTCTTTCTCCTCCAGGCATGAACTCTAGAAAAATCCCTACACTGTACAGGGAGGAAGGTACAAGGCTGTTCACCAAAGCTTTTTTTTTTTTTTTTTTTAAATACTTTAAAATGGAAACAATTTCAATATTTACTTATTGCTAACGAATAAATCAATTGGGGATGTATTTTAACTACTACGCTGTTGTTAAAATGAATACACTAAATCTATTTATTTTGGCATAGATGAATTTCTAAAATCTAGTGTTGAGAAATAAAAGCAAGTTGTAAAATATTATGAATAAAATAATGCCCCATTCATATAAATTAAAAAACAGGAAACAACACCATGTATAATGAGTATATACATATATTACAAATTTTAAATATGGATTAGAGGGATGTCAACCACCTTCACACAGGATAGAGGTTGTTTTGGTTAGAGAAGAAGCCAGTGGGATGAGGGAGAGTTACTATATTAGCCAACATTGTATTTAAAAAAAGTTCTAAGCAAATAGAGAACCAATATGTTGAATACTAGTTTGAAAAATGTGCACAGTGCACACATGGTTTTGTAATATTTATAAACAAACTCTTTAAAATATCTGAAATATTTGATAATTCTAAAAAGTATTAAAAGAACTAAATAGACTTAGTATAACAGCAAATAGAAGAAAGTAGTGGTTGTAATATTAACATAAAATAAATGGAATTAAATGGTTAAATTCTAAATGGAGAAACACTTCCATTCTATTTTTACCTCCTATTTCAATGTGTATCTTCTCTGTCTGGAATTTTATTAATACTATAACATTTTGTTATATCGTATGTATTTTTATATACTCGCTCAAATCCTCTGTACAATGAGGCAATGTATAAGCAAACAAATAAAACATCCAGTCCTTTTCATAACTGAATGCTAAAACAAGTCTGACATTAATCCCAGTGCTTTTGAAGTGTGTTATGTACCTTTTATTATCATTTTGGTTATTTTAATTATACAGAGAGGACCATTTTTTATCCTGGCTAAGAGATAATCTTTCCAGACATTCAGGATGGAGTCAGCGAATCTTTTCTCCAAAGGTCCAGATATTTTATGCTTTATTGGCAGGAAGGTCTCTGTGCAACTTGAGGCTGCTGTCCTAGTGGCAAAGTGGCCACAGACAATACATAAATGAACGGGTGTGGCTGTGGCTGTGTGCTAGTAAAACTTTGCTTACAAAAGCAGGCAACAGGCTGGGTTAGGCCAAGGGCCATAACTTGCCACTTCTAATTTAGGACATGGGACCCTCCAAGGGATTTAATAAGCCAATCTGAGGAGCATTTCAGGCCTTGTGTTCAAGCGAATGGCTTCTTCAAGGACTGCACAGGAGAAATCATACTTCAGTTCTTTGTTTTATACGAACAAGAGCTTTGACTTGCAAAACTGGGTGAAATGAGACATTTTCTTTTATTTATTTTTATTTTAAGCAGCTCTTTTGATCTGTATAATTTCAACTTTCTCCATTAAGGAAAGATCACCATAATTTCCGGAGGATTCAAACTTTCTTTTCAGACCTTAAATCTGTGACTTAGATAAGCTTCAGGGAAATTCTGGCCAAGAACTGGTGGAGACCAAACTGGATATGAGAAGACACATCACCAGCAATTTACCCAAGTGTTTCTCTGTTTCGTGTCCACCAGCTGCCAGTCCTACCCATGCAGACTCCCATGGGACAGAAAGATAGGAAGTTAGCAAGCCACTCAAGAACATGAGTAGTAGACGAAAAATTCTCATTTGTTCATTATTTGTTTCATTAATTTAACCAGTATTTACTGAGCGCATCCTATGGTGCCGTCCATGTTGGGCACCGAGGATATGGGGTGAACAAGACAGTCATTGTTTTTTCCTCATACGACTCAAGTCAGCATCTCTGCTCCAGGGATTTAGATAGAGAATGTCAAATGCTAAAACAAAACAGGGGACCCATATGGCTAGCAGTGTGTACCCAGATTAGGAGCTGATCAGGAAAGAAAGGCAAAAGCACAACTCAGCATATACATAAGCCAGAAATGCAGCAATTCAGTCATCTGATAAACATGGGCCCCAAATGTGAAAGATTCTAGTATATTGGTCAAAATATTAATCCTAGTGGAGAAACTCCTGCTTGGAATGCACGGAGGACTTGTACTTGAATATTATTAGTAGTACTTTTGTGGTTATTACTTAATACATTAGTATACCAGCTGATTTTAGGCAATTCGGTTTTGCAGAACTCTTAGGTATTTTAGGTGGACAGTGGCAGCTTACAAAGAAGTTAGAGGTGAGTGTTAACTTCTCCCTCTACAACCTGGCCAGTAGGCTATAAGGAAAGCCAGCTTCATATAAAATTCTGACACACATACAGACCTTGTAAGTTAAAGAGTTCCTATCAGACAAGCACAGAAGCAGCTCACACAATTGGTTCTGTGAGTTTAGTGAAGTCGCAGCCCTCTGTCCTTTAGGAGCTCAGACCACCACCTTGCTTGGAAGGTTTGCTGGAGTTGGCCTCCCAGCGTTCCACCGACAGGCTTCTGCTAACATTGTGGGCAGCTGCAGGCAGACAGAATCCTCTGGTTTCCTGGATGGATATAGAACCATAAAAATATCAAGCTTTAGGCAAAAATCATTAAAAATCATGGATCCATTGGTTGTTCATACCCTGTTATAAAGCAGAGAAGTATCTCCATAATATTTTAGCCAATCCACATACTTTGATTACCTTTAATTTCGCCAAATGAAGATACTTTTTAAATATGTACCAGCTTATTAACAAGCCACCAATTTCACCCAAATCTGCATTCTACTTAGCGAAGCCTCAGACAGTGATTGCAATAATAGAAACTCTTGCAATACCTGTCTCAGCAAAGGGACTGCCTCTCTGATTTAAGGCAAGTGTGCCCGCCTGGTTGAAACGCCATGAGTGCCTGAGTTGCACCTCGACTCAAATAACAGGCACACAATCTCACATTGTCTATGCTGAAGTATTTTAAAGTAAATTACAGGTGATACAACAATCAAGGAAGCACTATTATTACTTACTATTACTTATTAATTATTATTACTTACTATTTATGTTTTTAACAACTTATTTACATAAGTATTGAAAATTTGGAGAGAATGGTTATGTTTTTTAAAGTGCAGGTGAGAAAATAGGACATAATACTAACTAAATCAAAGAAAATAAACATTAAGAAGTCCCTCACACACCGATAGATAGATAGATAGACCCTGTTAAATAAGTGTAGGTTCTAGATGGAGTGGTTTGCAGTGGTTTTACGTAAAACATGATATCACTAATGGTTAATAAAAGCACCGTCTTCATAAACCTACTGTAAATGATGGGAAAATCTGAAACTAAAGCCACCTCCTGGTGGTCCATCTTTTGTCCTACAGCAAAATCTGAAAAAACATAACTAGACCAACCAATAGGCCTTGGGGCCACATGTGGCCTTCTGGATCCTTGAGTGTGGCCTTTTGACTGAATCCAAATTTTACAGAACAAATTCTTTTAATAAATGGATTTGTTCTTTGAAGTTTGGATTTGGCCGAGGGGCTGCACGTGGGAATCTGGAGGGCCACATGTAGCCTTGAGGCCGCAGGCTCCCCACCCCTGGTAGTGAGCGCTTGTTGTGTGCTAACTGCTCCACCTTTACCACCACTTAGTCCTGTCCACAACCTCACATGTAGGAACTATGATGCCCACGGAGGAGGCGACTGAGCTCTCTGCCCAGGGTCGCCCACTTGGTGAACGGCCAAGCAGGACTCCATCCTGGTCTGGGTGACTCCAGCCCCGTGATCCTCCCACTCTACTACATTGAGCTTCTGATTCTTTGCAAGTGAGGGAACATCCAAGCTCATCCAGCTTTTTCGAAGCTATGCGTGGGTGTTGGCTACAACGTGAATGAATCTAAGATGTGCGTGAGTTTCTTTAGCTTGTTTTAGGTATGTCTTTAGGTCCCTTCATCACGTGACCTGGCTTCAAGGCTAACTCAATTGACTCTCCTCACAGAGGCATTCACGTTTGAGCCTATGAAATCTGTAAATGCCCAATATTTGTGAGGGATCCATCAATTAACAAGCTTGCCACGGATCACACTGCCACTCTCCCCACCTCTAAGCCCTTTCTCGCAGAGGGTGAGCTCATCATTTCTGAAAAGCTTGGAGTTTGTTATTTTTTTATCATGAACTTGCTCAACTTCCCTTATTTCCAGTTCAGATTCTTTCTATTGTTGCTGGCCCCTTCCTTGTCTGTTAAACTCAAGGAGCAATTATCTCCTCCCTTGCCGAAGTGAATCCTTTGCCTGTGAGCTCAACTTTCTTTCCTCTTTAGGAACAGGATCTGTTTCTTATCTGTGTGTGTTTTTCAATCTTTGTTTTGCTCTTGGATCCTTCTCCTTGACCTTCAAAAGATGATACCCCCGACCTAAAGCAGGATTCCCTCCAACCCTGAGACTTCTTTCCTCTGCTTTACCCTCCTCCCTGGTCCCTGGGCATTGTAGGATGAGCCTTTCTGAGGGCTGGTGCTACATGTCACTCACTCGTGATCCTGTGCCCTTCACCCCCACTCAGATCATTGAATTTAGACTGAAAATGCTCAATAGGCAACATTTACTTTTGTGTCTGTTTGATTTAGCGTGTGTGATATTTTAACTTTAAGCCATTGCTTTGGAAAGCTCCAAAGGGTAGTGGGTATGTACGACTTGTTCCCTCCCGCAGACTCAGCATACAGTAAGTGCGCGATGCACATTTGTTGAATGACATCATATTGCTGTGATTTTCCATTTGTTCCCCTCTGCCTTGGAATTATGAGCTTCTTGGAGGCAGGGGCTACATTTTATTCATCTCTATGCTTCTGGCACTTGGCAACCATGACACTCCAGGTGTACCAGGAGCTCTTCATGTATATATTAGGAGTTTTATCTGCCCTTTCTGATGTGCTGAATTCCACTTATATATTAGTCTAGTTACCCCTTCAAAAAAGAAATAAAATTATTTTAATAAACTTATTGCTAATGAATGTATATTGAATCTTATGAAAAAACACTTTCCTCGCTGATAAACTGTTTTTGAAAAATCACACTATAGAAGCATAATTTTTAATAACTGCACAATATTCTCTCATAGACATGGACCATAATTAATTTAACTAATGTGTCCGTTATTGAACATTGAAGTTGCTTTAAATTTCTTTTGGTTTTAAATATCATTGTCATGAACATCCTTTGTACAAATTCTTGACTGAATCTCTGATTGTTTCTTTAGGGTAGACTATGTCAAGGAGCATTAAAGTTTTAAGGATAGAAAGATTGCACCAATTTAAATTCTCATCAGCAGAGAATGAGAATATTCATTAGAATGTACCTTTACTAAGTTTGGTTGACTTTTAATCACCAGTATGATATTTTGTTGATTTTAAAAATAAATAATTATATTATTTTAATCAGCAAAAAAATTGTTGAATAAAAGACTGAGTAATGAAAAATGAAATGAAAATGAAACAATCAATATAACTAAAAAATAGCTAAAATGTTACCAAATATTTAAATATTTGGTATGATGAAAACAGTACTCTCTGATTGATTTTCCCTTTTATTTGGCTTTTGACGGTGTGACTACATGACCGTGCAGTGGTTTCCTTAGTGGCCCTGGAGGCAGGAACATACAGACAGCCTCAGTGCAGGTCCCTTTGTCCCTGCTGGGTTCCCAACACTGAGCACCGTGTTGCACAGGCAGTAGGCACTCGGTGAGTATGTGTTCAGTGAATGAGCTATTGAAGGGAAATAATAAGAAAGTTTGTGTCCCTCCTTACCTTCTATAGAGTCCCAGCCTGAGCCCTGAGAAAGGCGTGATGGAGAGAATCAGATGTGATGTTTTGTGCCTTTTGAAGCAACTTATAAACCTAAATAAAGTGTGCATTCCCCTGTGGCTAGCTTAAGCCATGAGTGGGTATCATCACAACAAAGGCCACAGGACACTTGCTCCTGCATGTCATAGCTGCCTGCATTGGAACACAAGAGCTCCTGGAGCCATGCCCACTGGGATGCTTAGTATATTGAGAATAGAAATAAAAACTGGAAATCACTAAAAATTTAAAGCAACAATAATTTGAACACCAAAGTAAAAGCAATCTCTGTTATGGGGATTTATAGACAAGAGAAATATTTGTGCTGGAGAAAAGGAACTGAGATTGATCCCAGTAACATGGCCTGAAACACAGTAGACCATGTACACATGTGTACATGCACACATGCACATACACATAGGTGCACACATTCACGCACATGCATGTGCACAGGAACACACACGTGCACACACACTGCATCGATAGCTAAGTGATGGGTGGATGGTAATGTCTAGATAGAAACAGACCAGGAGAACCAGCACAGACCTCATTCTCAAAGGGCAGAGGTTTGATGCTGGGCACCTTTACAACACTCCCTCAATCAGAAGTTCAACGTTGGCATGCTAGTGTGAGTCAGAAGACCAAAACTGAAATGACGGTGGTGGCACTTCCATTCCCGCCACCACTAACCATCACAGACACAGTCATAGTCACTGCACCAGCCCTGCCAGCCCCACCAGCTCATCCCAGATCCGTCTGCTCCTCTGTGCATCCGTCACCAGCTGCCCTGCTGCCACCACACTGGGCTGCCCACCTGGACAACTTCTCTGCTGAGGGGACAAGGGAGCAGGTGGGGCAGCCACATCGTCTCAGCAGGCCTGGTCCCAGGGAGACTTGGGGCTGGCTCCTTCCCTGAGCTCCCCTCCCACTCCGTGCAATGGTTATGCATCAACACTCAGTTTTCAGAGCAAGGGCCTTTTATCTCTCGCTTTAATTTGATCTGCCTTTCAGTCCCTCCTTCCTGAGCTAATGGGGGCATCTGTTACCTTGGGGCCTCAGAGGGAAGAGACAGACTGTAGGGAAGATCACAGACAGGACCTCAAGCACCACAGCCGTGATCGTGTTTCTTGTTTGCCTTGGTTCTGGGTCCGGCCGGCAAAACGGAGAGCATTTTATGTCGGGGATGTCAGACATGGGCGCACACTGAGAACAGAGGAGAAAAAGAAACAGATCTTATCTTCTTGCAGACAGACCAGAGCAGATGGGACTCTAGGCAGCCTCTTCCCAGCCCTGCTTTTTTTTTTCTTTTTTCAAATTACCTAACTGAATTCATTTTAAATGTATTCAAATTCACTCAAGTTAAAGCTTCCGAAGTAAGTTGGAAAAGGAAGCAGAGAAATCTGCGTGGGAAAGAGCTTTGAGTTGGGTTAGAAGTGGGAAAATGTGTTCCAGGTCACCCCAAGCCTACTTGAAATTAGTGGACTTAGAACACGTTCCCAGGAGCGAACATCTGGGGAAGCTCAGGGCTCGGCAAAGGGCTCTCCTGCCCACAGCCCTGAGTGGCCGCGCTGCAGGCTGACATGAGCTGTCTCCTGCCTGGCAGAAGCCAAGTCCTGAATGTTCCTGGGAGCTGCTTTCAGGAATGGCTGCAGGGCAGGCAGCAGCAACAGCAACACCTGCACATGGGAAGAGGGGGTCCGAGGTGCCCTTCACCACGGAGCTCACAGTGCATGTTGAGAGCCTCCGAGTGCAGCTCAGGAAGCAGAAAGTGGGGATCACACAAGGAAGGGGGTCGTGGAAATGAGATTACAAGAAGAGTAAGCTGATGAAAGATGCCATCTGGGTGCTGGCAGAGATGAGGCTGTCCAAGGACAAACAGGCCTCTGGCCAAAATGTGTTCTCGGCTACTCTGGCCCTAAATCACGGCTCCACACCACTGCAGGGGCAGCAGTGAAATGAAGGGGGAAGGGAAGTCATCAAAAGCAGCGATTAGTCATAATTACTTGTTTCTATCAAGACAATAACAGCCACACAGGACTGGGCTGAGAATTCAGTGAGATGGCCCAGGCAAGACATCAAACTCAATGCCTAACTCATGAGGTCCTCCAGCAATTTCAACAATTTTTCAAAGCACAGTGTCCAACGACTCATTTATTCACTTGTTCACTCAACAAATAGTTCTTGATGGCCTACTATGTGCCAGATACTATTTGAATTAGCAGGAACAGTACACTAAACTGAATTTTTGTGTCTTCCCAAAATTTGTATGTTACAATCCTAACTCCTAGAGTGAAGGTCTTACGAGGCAGGGCCTTTGGAAGGTGATTAGGTCATGAGGGTGGAGCTCTCATGAATGAAATTAGTGCCCTTATAAGAAGATACCAAGAAATTGGACCCTTATCTTATAGCATACACAACAATCAACTCAAAATGGATAAAAAGACTAAATGTAAGACCTTAAACTATGAAATTCCTAGAAGAGAACATAAGGGAAAAGTTCCTTGACATTGGCCTTGGCAATGATTTTTGCATCTCATACCAAAAGCTCAAGCTACAAAACAAAAACATACAAATGGAACTATATCAAACTTAAAGCTTTCTGCACAGCAAAGGAAACAACTAATAAATGAAAAGGCAATCTACAGACTTGGAAAAAAATAGTTGTAAACCACATTTAGGACAAGGGGCTAATATCCAAAATTTTTTTTAAAAACTCCCACAACTCAATTGCAGATAAAATAACCCAATTCAAAAACAGACAAAGGACCCAGGACCCAAATAGACATTTTCCAAAGAAGACATAAAAATGGCCAACAGATATATGAAAACATGTTTGACATCACTAATCTTGAGGGAAACACAAATTAAAACTGCTATGAACTACCACCTCACACCTGTAGGGGTGGCTATTATCAAAAAGATAAGGCATAACAAATTTTGGCTGGGGTGTGAAAGAAGGGAACCCTAGTACCTTGTTGGTAGGAATATATACTGGTGCAGTTGTTACGGAAAACAGTATGGAGGTTCCCAAAGAAATTAAAAATAGGATTACCATAGGACCCAGCAACCCCTCTTCTGGATATATATCCAAAGGAGATGAAATCACCGTTTCATAAAGATATCTACACTCCCATGTTTATTGCAGCATGATTTACAACAGCCAAAATAAGGAAACAACCTAAATAACCTAAATGCTCATTGACAGAGGAATGGATAAAGAAAATGTGTTATGTATGTGTGTGTACACATTCACCCACACATTCACACACACGGTGGAATATTATTCAGCCTTCAGCCAAGGAGATCCTGCCATTGGCCTTCAGCCAAGGAGATCCTGCCATTGGCCACCACATGGATGGAGCTGGAGGACATTATACTAAGTGAAACAACCAGACACAGAAAGAAAAGTATTATCTGATCTCAGTTGTATGTGGAATATTTCTTAAAGGGTTCAAATACACAGGGATAGAGAAGGAAACAGTGGGTGCCATCAGTGGTGGGGGTGGAGGGAGAGGAAACGACAAGATGTAGATCAAAGGATACAAAATAGCAGATATGTGGGATGAACACATCTAGAGATCTGATGTACAACCTGAGGAACAAAGTTAATAAAATTGTATTGTATTAGGGATTTTTGTAAAATAAATGGAGTTTAGCTGCTCTTGTCACAAGAAAAGTAACTAGGTGAGATGATGGATACATTAGACTGCTTCACTATTGTCACCATGTCGCTGTCTACGTGTATCCCGTTACATCATGCTGTAAGCCTCAAATATACACAATAATTTTTTTTTAATGTCACCAAAGGCAAAAGCGCAACTGGGTGCCCTTGGCTCTGCTTTATTGTCCTCAGAGCACCCTTTGAATACAGTTTAAAATAAAAACCACACACACAATGAGAACAGGAACTGGATCCAGGCTGATGACACCTGACTCCAGAAGAATCCCTCAACCAAGGCAGATTTATATGAAATGCAGAGGAAAAAATGAGGCAATGTGGTTCTGAGTTGAGGGTCAGCCGACCAGCAGAGGAGCAGTCAGTGAAGGCACAGACGACCGGTCATGCCTGTTTCTCGTAAGTGCAAGTGCAGACTATGCTGCTGTGGGTGAGTGTCAGGATAAGGTTCCTATCACTTAGCTCCTGCACAAGTGTCGTCTCCTGCGGGTCCGACTTCTGCAGATGAACGAGTTTGCCTCCATCCAGTATCACAACAGACTTGACCTTCCTGTCATCTGCTGTGGTCTCATTGAGCTCCACGCCTAGCTTAAAGCTGATCTCTGTGTTCTTGAAGGTGCTCTGTGTCTTTAGGATGCTGGTGTCCCCACTCTTTTCGATGATTGTGGTAGGCCCGGTCATGTTGGCCACCTGCCTGGTAGCAAAACCCACCCGATTGACTTCACGTAGTCATTGAAATTCTTGCTGTCCACTGGTTTCCAGGTGCCCAGGAAGGCGTCCACCATGGCGACGCTGGGCCAGGCTGAGACAGCAGCTGTGAGAGAGCAGGCATGCAAGGACTCCAGACCAGCCAAAAAAATTTGTTGTAAAAAAGAAGAAGATGGAGAAGAGGCCAGAAAGCTATGTAGCCAACTCTCTTTCTGCCACTGAAGGTGCAATGAGAAATTGGCAGTTTGCAGCCCAGAAGAGGGCTCCCAACAGAACCCAACCATGAGGCCCAGAGCTATGAGAAATAAGTGTCTGTCGTTTAAACCACCCAGTTTGTGGTATTCTGTTATGGCAACCCAAGCTAATACAGACAGAAATAGAAAAACCCTCTGTTCTCTAGGATTTTATGTTCTACTAAAAGTAAAAGAACAATAAATGTACTCGTCAGGAAATAAAAAGTGCTATGAATGAAAGAAAAGCAAGGGAAGGGAGCAGGAGGGGTGGAGAGCTCTCTGAGCCAGTCATCAGGGAAGCAGCAAGGCAATGCCATCTGCGCAGAGATCGGAATGAATCATTCCAGGCAGAGGAAGCAGCAAGTGTAAAGGCCCTGGGGTGAGTGTGCTGATATCATCCAGGAGTGGTGGGAGGGCAGGGGCTTAGGGAAGCCAAAGGAGATGAGGTCTGAGAGGTTGATGTGGCCCAGTGGATTTAGGGGCTTGAATGCAAGGACCTTTAAGGACCTTTACCTACAGGTAAGGACCTTTAAATTCTATTATTGAGTGAGGTTGGAAATCATTGAGAAGCTTGGGCTGCGATGTCACACATCCTGCCTCATGTTTTCAGAGGAGACTTCGGCTGCCTCACGGAGGTCAGCAGAGGGTGACAGGACAGGGATGAGAAACTGGAGGCCTAAGTAGGAGCCATGGGGGCGGTAGAGGTGACAAAATGATGGGACTCGGGCAAGCAGGCAGAATTCTCTGCTGGATTTTGGGTGTAGACTTGGTGGGGAAAGAGTTGAGATTTACAAGAAGTGGAAGAAACTCATTTGCTGAGGTGAGTGATCCCGAGGGTGTGGCGGGGGAGGACTTGGCAATGCTACTATTAAGCCGACAGCCAGGCAGTAGCTTGCAGCTCTTCATCCAAGGCCCTCCTTGTGTCATTTGAGAGCTGGGCAAGGCGAAAGGTAGCAAGTGACTGCGTCCTTCACTCTGAGACTCTGTAAATAGGGCCCTAGTTTCAAAACATCATTGTGTATTTGACTTACCCAGAGAAACTAAGAACACAGATTCCAGAGACCAGCAGGAATTCTGACTCAGTGGGCCCAGGGAGGGATCCAAACATCGAGTGGTTTTTAGCAACCACCCAGGGGACACTGATGCAGGGAGTCCAAGGCCACACTCTGAGAAGTCCCACCGCGGGGAAGATGCTTCTCATGGTTTTGTTGATGGCAAAGACAACCTCGGAACGACACATATCTCGTGGGCTGATGAGGTGACCTGTGCTGGCCCATCTCTCCTGGAGCAACTCTGGGAGACAAAGATCCCATGGAAATTCGATCCTGTGTAAGACAGAGGAGTAGGTGCGAGCCTGGGCGACACCTGGAACACCCTCTGAGCCTCACCCAAGCATGAAGAGGTGGCCACAGAAAGCCTCGGGACATTTCATCATCATTAACTGACCAGAGGATGGACTCCTGCTGTTGAGTCCAAAGTGTCAAGCCGAGAAAGGAGTAGCCTCACGGCGCCTGTTGATGACATACACTGAGGGTGGCCTGCAGGGTCTGATGGGCAACTGCTCTAGCTTTTCTGATCAGCATTTATTTGTAAGTTGGGGGGCATAATGAAAAAAACCTCTAATAAGGCCCTTTTATATCTTTATATTGACCAAAGCAATTGTAGTAGTGATCCAATCGGGCAAGCTTTATGTGACCAGTGACACCACACAGGATAGTTATAAGTGCACAGTTTCAACTCTAACCAGGCAATGGAACTCTGTGTCATTTACAGAGTTATCATATCACAGACCTTCTTCCTCTAGCCTGGTCCTATATATATGAAAATGCTATATACTCAATGTATATTCCATGGCAATGCACAAGCAACGCTCGTGAAAAATACAGATTCCTGGGCTCTAGGCTGGATGTTTGTATACCCCAAAGTCTCTGTAATTTTAAACCAGTTTCCCCACATGATTCTCACATGCAGCCAGCCTTAGGTAGCACTGATAAAGACCTTTCCCAGATACTCTATTTGAGATATGACTTAGAAAACACAGCAGCTGGCTTTGGAAATACAAATGCAATGGTCTCGTCTTTTACCAGCAGGTGATTCATGTTGAGGGATAACTTGAAGACATCCAGCAATTCCTCCACTAGCTACCCCTTCCTTATGGAGATAAGACAGAGGGCAACATGGAATGATGCATGGGTTATTTTGCAATTTAATCATCATAAAGAGGTAGATAAAGGGTTTGTGTCAACATGAAAGTCTCTAATGGTAGTAGTGGAGTAGGATATAGAATCTGCAGATGAGGTGATTGTTAGCCTCAGCTTCAGAGTCACTCTCCAGGCCTGTAGATTGGTGTAAGTCACATGCTTTAACCACAAGAGACCACCGCTGAGTTATCCACAGTAATATTGGGAGGCCAGTGACTTAGAGAAGATTGTGCTCAAATTGTGAGTAAATGGAGGCAAAGATAGCTTTGGAACCACATGAACTGCAAACAATAATAGTAGTTTCTTGGCCACTCTGTGCAAGCTCCTTTATGGGACTTGTGGATCTAGAATAAAAAGCCACTGTGAAATGTTGGCATCTGGCATTTAACAGACAAGCACAGTTTCAGAATGTGCAATCGCCGTGGTACGGCACTTTGCAGCATGCTCGCTCAGGCTGAGAATGGCATATGCTCAGCTTTCAGGAATACAACCCTCCTGCTGTTGGCCTCTAAAGCCTCCAAACACCTCCAAACACCTTTTTTCAGGAGGTTGTAAAGATTATTAGAAATTTGTGCTGCTTCTAGAAGTGAAGAGCACAAATTTCAAGCTTCAATAGAGGCTTGAAGCTCTCTATTTGTCTTTTGGAGGTGACCAGGCAGGCCTTGCACAGACTTTACTTTGGACAGCAGGACATTACCAACCTCAACACCTAGGAAGGGCACTTGGCATCCCAAGTTCACATTTTCCTCCCCACTCCACGCCCACGCCTCCCCCACACCCACTCAGTATTTGACACCAGACTCACTGGAGTCTTTCCGAAGTTCTCATTCTACTGACCCATTACAGACATGGTGTAATGGACATGGTCAGATATTGATCTGACACGTCAGAGATTTTTGAGTTGCTATATTTCACACCTGGATAAACCACCTTCTTGCTTTCTCAGTATTGGAGAGCCCTGAAGCTCACCCTGGGCCTTCTCTCTTTCTGTGCTCTCTGTCTTCACGATCTCATGCATGCTTCTGGCTTCAATTACCAGCGATATTAATCTTGTCTTAATTTTATTCTAACTGCCAACCTAATATTTCCATTTTTCTCAGCTTCTGAAATTCAACATGTCTCGTGACAAGGACAGCTGCAGGGTTTTCTGCAGAGAAGCTGTGGCTCGTGGCCACATCAGACTTTCCAATGACATCCCCTGGGTAATCTTTGTCCTACTGAAGAGTAACAGAATCTTGGGTGAAGAACTGTGGGTGGGAGTGCCCCGATGATGGCTGCTCTCATCACAAATGTGTCACCCCAGAGTTAATTTCCACCCTGCAATCCAGCTGGGCTTTAGTGACTGCAGAAATATGAGAGCATTTTGGGGCACCTCCTCAAAACCTCCACATTTCTTTTGTCTCTTAGCATAATCTACAGAAATGGCAAGAAAAGTGAGAGTGTAGATCATAAAGAGAAAAAAAATCTGGCCCTTGTTCCGGGTAGCTTGTGTGGAAACAGCTGGGTAAACAGTGAATTTGAGGCATTAGCGCACGTCATTTGTACAGCAATGAGAATTTTCGAAAGCATGCATCTTTCACACCCAAAGTGAAGCCAGATATAACATTTTGTGAGGAGCAGGAGTCTAGTACAGTGCTGTGGATGCATTCTGCCTCTCCCACATTTCCAAATGCTCGCTCTGCTCTTTCTTAACCAGCATCTCAAGGAATGTTCAACCATTTTTCCACTTGTTTATTGTGAAGGAAAGGGAACATCCCAGCACTCTGGAGAAAGTAAAGCCCTGTCTTTCTGGCTGTGTGGCCTCGTGGGAGCATAAAGGTGGGTGAGTAAATTCTTCAGTTTCACGTTCAAATGTCCTGACATCATTCTACGAAGAGAGTTATGATCAACACATTTATAAGTCACCAATGAACTTGAGTCTTCAGAACACATCTTGGAGTTTGGAATCCTCACCCAAATTTCAGTTCTCAGGGTCCATATGTTTTCAGTTAGGAATTCATCTAGCAACACAGAAGTGCAGTTTTCCTTCAGCAATGCCTTGGGCCTCCTTCTGTCCTGGGGAAGAGTGAGTTAGGGCAGGAATGGAGGGAGGGACGGGCAGGGCCGCCCTGCGGAGTGTTACTGGGTGATGAATTTTGGCTAAGTGACGGGAATCTGAAGATCACTGTTTCTTCCAGCCTCCATTCAAATTAAACAAACAACAGTTTTCTGTCCTTCCATCTTCTTTAGGTTTTTTGTATGTAGCAAAGCGGTGCATGGTGTTTCTGATGTTAAGTATTTCACCAAAAACGTGATATGAGTACGTTTATTTTTTGTCTCTCTTAATGAGCCAGGTGTTTCCATAAGAGCTGGAAAACAAGACATGATTTTAGAACACGAAGGTAGAGGAAGACACGTTATTCATTCTTCACTGCCACTTCCTGAAATGGGTAGCCCGTCCCCTCTGATCCAAATCCTACCCATCGTGTCACATCTAGCTAAAATCCTGCCTTTCCCATGAGCGTACCTTTCTTCCATGACTGCAGGATGTTCTATTAACAGTAAGCGCACATATCCATCAGCGCATGTTACAAAGTGCCACGCACAGCACGTTCTTGGCATCTCGTGCTCACAGTGATCTCTGAGGCTGGTACCACCTGACCCTCACTTTCAGATGTGTAAGCAGAGAGTTGGCGGTTCTGAAACGTGTGGAGGCCAAGTTGCCAGTAAGTGAACAGCCAGGGTCAAGAGCCAGTGGTCCTCCCTCAGGGGGTCCACTCTGAAACCCTCTCTAGTGGTCTGTCCCCTGTGGGAACCTCGCCCAGGGATTCCTTTAAGGCTTATTCTTTCATCTCCAACTAGACTGTGAAGCCCTGGATGCCGTTCTTGTCTTGGACTTTTTTTGCATCCAGATAACCACCTCGAAACGCATGTGTGTAGGAGTGTGTCACAGACACCTGCTGGTTGAGAGCTCATGAGGATGTGTGAAATCAGAGACTTGAAAAATAGCAAAGTCAACTTTTAGATAAGGTAATCATTCTATGGCTTATGGGTTCTGCTTTATACCACAGGTCTTTAAAATCATGTTGTGTCCAGGCAAATATCAAAATAAGAAAAGAAAACAACCCAATAATGCACATCAGCTTTGGAAATGTCTTGTGATCAATTTTATTTATGACTGCCCTGGAGTAAGATGGGGGGGGCAGACACTCCAATGTGAATAGTATCAAAACACAGTTTTGCTCCCATCCTGTGTCTCTGCCTGGGATCCCACCCTGCAATGACTGTGAATGTCCCACACCTGAGCATGTGAGATGCTCTTATCTTAGGCCCCACCTGGCTCAAGGAAACCCCTCAGTGTCTCAGAGCTTCTGTAGGTCCAGACAGTCCTGGGGCACCGTCTTTTGCAGGATGGGTAGTGTGGGCAAGCAAGGACAGGGAGGGAGTGTGGAATAGGCCACCTGGGAGAATCTGGGATGGGTCTGCAAGAGTCTGTCCAGATCCAGTTACTAGGCAGTAGTGATGCAGACGGAACTGGCCCAAGAATTAGCTCACGGTATAAACCAAGTGCCACAAAGAAAGGATCATGGGATGGGGCAGAGGAAGTGAGTTTTGTCTGGGCCAGTGGGGGAGTGGGAAGGGTGACAAGGAGGTTAGCAGCCCCACGGGATGGGGCAGGGACCCAAGGAGAGGTAGAGTACGGGAAGGCGCTGGCCCAGGAGAGATGCCACCAGGCCAAACCAAACGCTGTGGACCACCCCCTAGGGCACAGCTCTAGGCCCTCAGAGGAGCTGCAGCAAGGGGAGCAAAGTCCCAGTTTCAGGAAAGCTGCCTTGACAGGTAGGGAATGTCAATTTTCCATAGAGCAACGCTCTGGTCGCCACTTGTCCAAATAGTAATAAATCACCAGTACATTCCTGGTGCTGTTTGGAAGGTTCGGACTTCAAAGCCCCGGATTCACAAACAGGAACCTTTCATTAACTCTGGAAAAAGAATTGCACTTTATTTCAATTTGTGCACTCTGGTTATTTAGTGGAAGCCTGTATTGCTGACCAACACGAGGTGCTGTTTTGAATCAAATGCCTTTTATTCTAGAACCGTCAGACACTGAAATTGTGTTTAAATGCTTGACCAGCCTTCATCTGTACCAAATGTTTGAACTCGCTTTTATAAAAGATGAGACAACTTTGCTTTTTAGTTTTTGTTGTTTTTTTTTAAAGCTGGTTTTATTCACTAGATACCATAAGACAAAAAAAAAAACCCTCTGAGCTGTAACATTTTGATTTTCCTGGAGTTCAAAGTACTACCTTTCTCCATTAAATAATTTAAAGCATCTTTTTTTGTGAGAAGGGCATAAAAGCAAGATGTAATCTGGAATTGGATGCCTTGTGGTGCGTTGCTTTGCTGGGGCCCGTTGCCTGGTTATTCCTCTGTTTCTTCCCTTCTCCCCCTCCACGGCTGTGCGTGGGTATCCAAGGTCAGAATCCTTTCTTTCATCAGCCCCACGCAAATGAAATAGGGCTCTCTCTGCTGAACATCACTGCCGCGTGGACCTTTAAAGTTCCGGTCAAGCATCCCTGCTTGTTTTTATTAGGAAGCACAGCATCACACAGAGACAATATGAAACATTGATCTTCAGCACGAGCATTAAAAAGCAAATTGGGATCTTTCCTGTTTTCAGCTGGGACAACCATTTCCTTTAGGCCTGGCCTGAGTTTCAGATGTTTGACTCTTCCAGGAATCAAGGTGAAAAGGATAAACATGCAAGTTTTAGAAAAAGAAAAAAGAAACGATAGTCCAACTTGCATTTCCTTTCTGTACGCTGGTGGCAGAAGGTTTAACTGGCAGCCACTGACAGGGTTTGGAAAACTCATCAGTGGGAGAGTAGCCAAAACAGAGCTCAAGCATGGGTGGTCACCAGCAGTAAAAGAGGGGGTGCAAGCAGGAAAGCCAGAGTCTTCATACAAATGTTTTCACATGATGTTCCAGTGATCTGCTTTTCTACATGGCTAAGAGAGTGTAGCTGTCATCATCCCGCTGAAAGCTCAAATTAAGGTGATGCCATGAGGAAGCATTTCATGTAAACCGCAGAAAACAGAGCTGACACATCGTCATCCCTGCAGGCTTGAGTGGATGGTGTGCACCTTTTTGCCTAGTTTCAAGAATAAAATGGTCACACCTCCTCATATATTATGCCTCCAAAAACTCATGGTCGGATGGATTTAAATATCAATCTAGGGTAAAACTCCATTAGCAAAGGCTTTTTGTTTTCTCTTGTTTGCTGTTAGACTGGCTATGCACGAACAGAGAGACCGAGGCACCAGTAAACGGTACTAATGTCAACCAATGCAACAGTCACAACAGTGAAACCCAACCCCCTGTAGAAGCATTTACATTACCAATATAAGAAATAAAAAGTACATTCTTTGGGTAAGAGAAGAATTCTCTATTAAGTAAATCATGATGATAGCATTGATATACATCAGGTCTTTGTTGTTTTTTTGTTTTGTTTTTTTAGTATAAGTAGCCTGCAAATATTTTCCTCTTTGTTTGATTAGTAAGTTATTTTGTTAGTGAGATTTATAATAAGAGACCGCCGATTGCCCTGGCAGGGCAGGCCTGTCTCAAGGCCATGCAGGTTTCAGGCACCGTACTTGTCCTGTACAAGGGGACAGCATTTCTCCCAGCATCGACATCAGAAATAGTTTGAAGGCAACATCTCTCAAGCAAATACTTACCTTTGTACTCAAAAAACAGCTGTTTCTCCAGGAGGCCTGCCTCAAAGTCCATTTTTTTTTTTTCAAATGAAGCTCTCTGCTATCTTTAACTTTAGAACTAAAATCCAGTGTTCCATGGCAACCTCACGCTTGTAATGCTTTTTTGTTCCTTCTGTTACATATGTATTTGTGTGTGTGATTCTTCAAGCCAGCCCGCTCCTCCTTCTTGTGCTTTGCTCACTTATAAGGAAGCAATGGAGTGGCCTGTGTCTTCGTTTAGAAACAGGAGGACTAATGCTCATCTTCATCCCAAGAGCAGCCTCTTCCTATCTTTGCTTTACGAGGTTGTCTGCTCTGCAGGCCCTGGGCAGGGTGTAGAACAGGTTCTCAGAGGCTCTTCTCATCTTTCCTCTGTCTGTAAAATCCCCATATTCAAACTTGAAGAGTCAGTAATGGCCTGTATTTTTGGAAGCTCTACATGGTAACATATTAATATAATTGGTTTCACTGGGTTTCCTCAACATATTAACCAGTTGTATGACTGAATTGGTCTCACTTTTTGCACAGATGTGACTTCCAGAAACCTACAGCATTTTTGAGTCACTGTATTGCTTTGGGTGCTACACATCTTGAGAGGAAAACATTGCACAGATCAAGAAGTGTGACTGTTAGCACTTGATCACGGATCTTACATCCATTTCAAGCATTCACTGTGATGAGCATACACACTTCCAACGTGGGGCATAGCTTCACCGTTGCATCTATTTTTTTCTTACAGTGTTGGCTCAATAATGGCATATTGACCTGATTTTGGAAAAAACATAGGTTCTGTATTAAGTCACATGGTAATGACTGGCTTTTGACTTTTAATTATATCATCTAATTTAATAGCAAATCCCTTTGTCTTTGTATGTGTCTGTGAGTGTACATAATGACGAATATGATATGTTGCAACCCTTTTGTTAGAAGATCATGGTCTACATATTGGTGGGGGAAAAGGAAAAAAAAAATTACAAGCATAGAGGTCACCAGAGAATCTTGGATTTGGGTCCTAGCTTTGGTTCTTGTTACCTGCACAACTTTGGAAAAGTTACCTTGCTTACCTTATATTAATGCAATTGTTTTAAGGACTGAATGATAGAATCCATATTAATATTTAGACCAGTGTGACTGTGAACACATTAGGAAGTGATAGCTAACATTAAGAAGTGTAGTCTAGTTATTACTCCTATAAAGTTCTCATTCCTGTATTTAGATGTGCATGTTTCCAAATGTTTAGTAAAACTATATCTCAATGCAAACTTCTTTTTGAGGCTACCAGTTAAGGATCCTTAAGACAATATTAGGGCAAAATATTCTGTTTCTATGTCTTCTGATAATTTTTACACAATATAAAACTATGAGTAGAAGTCAAATAAAGTTTTTCTTAACACTTTCTCTCCAAAACGATAAAATTACTCATTAAACACTTTGCTAACCTTTAAATGGAATGAGATTGATATTTCTGTCTAGCAAACAGACAGAAACAAGGGCAATGTATCATAGAGGAAAATGCTCTGCTTAAACACCAGAATTGAGTCCATGCCTTTTTTTTTTTTTTTGCCCCTGACTATCTGTGTGATTTGCAGCAAATTAATTCTCCAGGTCACATTCCCTTTATCTGTAAAATAAGAGAAAACATACCCATATCCCAGGATTGCTGTGAGGGCTGGGATAACAGTTGCACAGTCACCTTTCCCGTAACATGGAGAAAAGGTGTTGTTGAAGCTGAAGGCGATTTCAGATGGCTGTTCCAGAAATATTTTTGTGGTGCCCTCATATTTTGAATGATACACACACTCCCAGGGCGATGACAAAGAGTGGATGACAATGTGATCCACTAGCACTGAAATACTTCAAGGGAAATCCTCCCATGACTTTACTACTGTCACAATCACTACCCCTCAGCCCCCAGGTCATCTGTTAATAATTATTAAACTGACACCCTCCTTTTATCTCTTTGGATTTCAAAAAAATGTTAGTGTTGTTACTTATGATCTTGATTATAAATAGAAAGCCCACTGGGCGAGCTTTGGGAATAAAGGAGGGAGGGGTTGGTTATCAGGTGATGGGGGCTTTTGCAAGTGTGGGCAGGGTGACTCTTGGCTCCCACTGCAATACACCACAGTCCGGAGTTTTGGTGAGAACCCAGGACATTCTCGCTCTGTCTGTCAACTGACTCCACCCAGCTGTTTCTCAATCAGCTCTATTCCACCCAGCCAGAGAAGAGATAGATGCTCCATGTGTGCTATGGCTGTGACAGGACAAACTCGACCTCCCATGATTCTTGCAATTTGCCATAATAAAGCAGAGTCCCAGACTCAGCACCAAGATAGGAAGAGGTTAGATTTTGTAGTTCACCATGTGTATTGGAGTTAACTGAAGTCTATATGCTGATCCAAAGCAATGTACTGGAGTCATTACTTCAAATAATAAGAGAAAGCAGGCTTGGTTTTTCTAATAAGGAAATATTTTTGTTAAGTAACTCCCACATTTAGAAGGATTGTACCAGCTTATAGTTTGCTATGTAGAAATTGTGAATAGGTTTGATATGTACAAAAATCTTGGTTTTGCAAAGTAGGCATGCTCTTTTTGTGAAAAAGAGTGAAAGTTCTTTTCATCACCATGGGAAAAGACATTATTTTGTTCATAGACTGTATGCTACAACATAGTAGAAGATAATAATTTTGAATAATGAGAAATAGAAAGTATAAAATATAAAATAATATGATTAAAAATTATATAGATATTAGTGAAACTGGTACTAGAAAGAAGAAAATTAAACTCCTTATCATACTTGCAATATTCTAAAAGCAAGCAAGCCTTAGCCTAGCGTTAAATTGGATAACTAAAACTACAATGAGATATCATCTCACCCCAGTTAAAATGGCTTTCATCAAAAAGACAGGCAATGATGAATGCTGGCGAGGATGTGGAGAAATGGGAACCCTTGTACACTGCTGGTAGGAATGTAAATTAGTGCACCACTATGGAAAACAGTATGGAGGTTCCTCATAAAACTGAAAATAGAACTACCACATGACCCAACAATGCCACTGCTGGGTATATATCCAAGGGAGGGGAATTCAGTATCTCAAAAATGTATCTGCATTCCCCTGTTTATTGCAGCACTATTCATAATAGCCAAAATTTAGAATCAACCTAAGCGTCCATCACTGGATGAACAGATAAAGAAATTGTGGTACATGTACACAAAGGAATACTATGTAGCCACAAAAAGAATGAAATCCTGCCATTTGAAGCAACATAGGTGGAACTGAAGAATATTATGTTAAGAGAAATAAGCCAAGCACAGAAAGACAAATTTCACACGTTCTCACTCATATGTGGGAGCTAAATATCAAAAATAATTCATCTCATGGAGACAGAGAATAGAATGATGGTTACGAGAGGCTGGGAAGCATAGTGGGGGTGGAAGGGGTGAAGTGGGGATGGCCAATGGGTACAAAAATATAGTTAGATAGTTACATAAAATGAACAATATTTGATAGCACAACAAAGTGACTACAATCAACAATAAGTTAGAGAATACTTTAAAATAACTAAAAGAGTGGAATTGGAATGTTCCTAACACAAAAAAATGTTAAATGCAATTACCCTGATTTGATTAATTCACACTGTATGCCTGTAACAAAACATCACACGTACCCTATAAAGAGACACAACTATTATGTATCCATGATAATTAAAAATAATTTTTTTTTTTTACAATCTGAGTAACTACTTCCTCAACATGATATGTGCATTTGAGCATGTATTATGGCTAATTATGGAGCAATTAAATCATTTTTCCCATTTTAATTGACTAAATTAAATCAACTATATAGTATTTTGGTTAAATCCTGAGGAATGTTTTCTAGTTGTTTGTTCAAATCAAATGAAAAGTGAATCTTCTGGCCCGGGTGTGAATGTGGACATATACTTTATTCCCACTTTATCTTCCCATGTAGAAGATGGCAGTCTATTAAATATAAATCCGGTGCCTCATTCTCCAAGATACTTTTAGAAAAATGCAATTTCCTTTAGGACACCCCCACTCAGTTAACTGTTGCTGACTCACTTTTTTGACCAAGGGTTTGGTTTCATTTTCGGAAAGAATATTATCCGTTTGTATATTCACCTCCATTCTTCACTGAAAACAAAACAGAACATCTCACAAGCTTTGGTGCCTTTAGTTCCAAAATGTTTCTTGATCTTGAGGAACTTCAGGCAACTTGAAAGGAGCCCTTGGAGCAGGCGTGGTGCGCACGTCTACAGCTGCGGGAAACCGTGGAAGAGCCAGACAAGTCTGTGGTTAAACCAGTGGCTACAGTCATAGCTTGATTAATTCCACACAGCCCACAAAATGAGAAACGAAACACCATGGCAATTTACAGAGTGTACAGGGACCTGCGCTAACCAGAAATGATACCATTTTCCCTCTATTCCTCAAGGGTTAGAGACTTGTGTAGAAATCCTGTCACTGACTAATGTGGCCCCATAGCTAACAGGCCCACTGGCCCCTTTTATTTTGATTATCTATGTGAGTGTTCTAACTTGACCAGGAAGCACCCGAGGGGGTTATGCTTCCAAACCCCGAAGTGCAAATGGGAGAAAATGCAGTTGTCACCTCTCAGTGATAATAGCTTAATTATCAAATTATCAATACCGTATTAATAATGATATTAATTACACATATATACTGCATAATTCTGTCCACACACTTTACCAATTACTTTTACAACAGCCCTAAAAGTAGGTGTTGTTATTTCCATATTGCAGAATGTAAAACTGAAGCTCGTGGAAGTTGAATAATTTGCCGACGTCTCTAGCTACTAAATAGTAGAGTCAGGATTGAGCATGAATTTATCTACATTTGAAGTTTGTATTTTTCTCACTATGCTATATTTTCTTATTTTTAAAGCCATCATCTTTTAAAAATTAAGATATAACTTATATATGACAAAATTCACCCTTTTGAAATATACCATTTAGCAGTTTTTAGTATGTTGCAAAATTGTACACCATCGGCACTATCTAATTCCAGAGCATTTCATCACCTCAAAAAGAAACTCAGTACCTATTAGCAATCACTCCTCATATCCTCCCTTCCTAGGTCCTGGAAACCACTTATCTACTTTCTGTCTTTATGGATTTGCCTATTCTGCACATTTCATGTAAATGCAATCATAGAATGGGTGGCCTTTTGTGTCTGGCTTCTTTCATTTTGCTTATTGGTTTCAAATTTCATCCATGTTGCAGTATGTATTAATATTTTATCCTTTTTATGGCTGAATAATATTTCATTTCATGGATATATCATTACTATATATCCATTAGTGGATCATCAACCACTACTCAGTTGATGGACATTTTGGTCCTTTCCACATTTGAGCGATTATGAACAATGCTATTGATACTATGAACATAGCTATGGCTATGGAGGGAATTTGAGAGGTATCTGTTAAATAGGATGCAGAATCTGCAAGCCTTACTGGTTGATAAAAAGGCTGGAAGGCATGGAGGTAGAAGTAGTCAGGGGTGGCCCCCCGTATTTCTCTGCCCCTCCCCGTGAAGGCTTAAAGCAACTCCGTCCTGGATGCTAATCTGCCACGTTGATTTCTGAGTAACGCTTATTCGGGGAACACATCTAATGGAAGTATCTCAAGATTGGAAAAACAAACACCACATGTACTCATTATTAAATTGGAACTAACCAATGAGCACACATGTGCACAGAGGGAAGTAAAACTCAGGGGAAATCAAGTAGGGGGAGGAGGGGAGGGGCAAAAACCTACCTAATGGGTACAATGCACACTATTTGTGTGATGGGCACACCTACAGCCATGACTCAAGCATTACAAAAGTGATCCATGTAACCAAAAACATTTGTACCCCCTTAATATTTTGAAATAAAAAATAAAATAAAATGGCAAAAAGGTAAACTGAGGCTGGCTTTCATCAAACTAAATCTTTTGAAAAAAAATCTTGAAGTTTAAAGGAGGATCAAAGTGGAAACTTACATATTCTATGAGAGTAAGAAGATACATAAATATGCAAATGGTGCAATTGATTAAGGACATGCTCTTAAGGAGAGGGGAGCTGGAGAGAGAGTTTAGGTTGGGGGCCAAGTGCATTCTCTGTCTTTCTCAAGTTTGGCAGAAACTTGGTCTTTGGATAAGTTAGGGAGCATAGAGAGTCTCAGCTGGATAAAATGTCCTTCACATAGGTCCTGAGGTGAACACGAGTCTGGGGTGACGAAGCAACAGAGAAATCCTCCCACGGCAGGTGCATGCTGAGTGGGAGAATGGCATGTGCTGGGAGTCTTGGGGGTCTCAGAATGGATTCTGGATGTTAACTTCCCCACATCTGACAGCTCTTGAAGGGTTATAAAAAGAGGCTTTGATGATCTGATCAGGTTTTAAGTGTCAATTCTCTCAGAAAGCCTTGCTCAATGCTCTGTGCCCACAAGCCCCTCCTGTGAGGGATGTGGCTCAGCAGTCAGACCCTCAGGGATGCCTCAGCTGCAGAATGGCCCAGGTCAGGCCCCTTCCAAGGCAGCCCTTGCCCCTGAAGCATCATCGATGCAGGAATGTAAAGGCACAGCCACCTCTGCCCATCCTGGGGCTGCCCAGAGGGGCTGGCCAGGGCATTGTCTCATCTGCAGCACAGCTCAGCTGCTGCTTCTGCCCACTCCTGCCCACTTCTTCCACTCATCCCTCCCCTTCCTCCCTAGCCCTCCTCCCCTCCTCCATACCTCTTTCCTCCCTCTCCCTTCCCCCTCCTCTCCTTCCTCCTCTGCTCATCCCTCCCCATTCACCTCTCCCTCCTCCCCCTCCCCTCTACCTGCCTTCTCCCTCCTCAGCTCCTTCCCCTTTCATTCCTCCCCTCTTCACTCCTCCCTCCTTCCAAAGGCCTTGATCCCAAAGACATCCAGTTAACACTTTATAAACTAGACTCCATCCCTGGTCTGCTCCTGGGAACCTCTTCTGTGCCGTCCTCAGATTCCTTATCCCTCAGGTAGAAACTGACCACCAGCCTCCCTGGTGTGCTGTGAGGATAAAGTATTCAAAGTGTGAAAAGTCCTCAAGCTATAATGAGGGCACCTCCCTTTCATCCAGGGTTCTGTAGCAACTTGGTTGAGAAGCCACCCGGTGAGTCTTAGAACCAGCAGGGATACAGGACACTTGTCCCGGCCTGAGCAATGGGGCCAGGGAAGGGTTCTTTCTTATTTTTCTATTGATTATCTCATTTGATCATGTTTGAAATGATGTTTTTTGTAAACACATATTGACTTGTTCTGTGTAGCCTTAGGTTAGCCATTCTTTAAATCAAAACACTTTTTCCCATTAACTGAAGGACTTGGGCAGCCCGTTTCGTCTTATGTAGTGATTCTGAATTATTAGTAAGTTATACAATAAATAAGTAAAGGAAATGTTATTGAATGTTCACCATTATTTTCGGTAATAAAACAACGAAAATGATTTGAATGATAGATTATGGTAGATTTATGAAGGAATATTGCACACCTCTTACATCCTGTAAGAATGTGTAGTAAACATCTTTGTCATTTTAAAGTAAAATAAAATGGATTTGCAAAACACTATAGATGATTTTATTTCCAACTCTGTATATATATAGATACAGAGGTGTAGAAATAGATATAAATAATAATAAAAATAACTGTAGGATACATATCAAAATATTAAATGTTGTCATTGTCATGAAGTAGAATTGAGTGGTTTAATTATTCCTTTATATTTTTCTGTATTTGTTCCCTAAATTTTCTACAGCAAATATATATATATATTCTAGCACAAATACATGTCATTTAAAATATATAGAAAAAATGACAGCCAAAAACCAGTAAGAATTTGCCTTGTTAGTTTCCAAACATCACCATTGATTATTTGGTTACTCTATAGCCACACTTTTCCCAGAGAAGGAAAAGGCGGCCAGGGGTAGGTGAACTCAGTGTAGTTGGAGGAAAAGATCTCATTGTCAGTCTCAGAGCTTTATTCAGCCACATAAAGTGGTGGTTATTAAAAACCAGACTTTGTCTTTCTAGGGTCTGAAAGTGGCACATACTCTGTAGTGCAGAAGTAGTGAAATCCATCCTTCCTCTCTCTTCTAATGATAAAAAACCAAAAAACCCAGAATATTAATTCAAGTAGTCTCATCCTAAAGTTTTGGAGAGAAGACGTAAATGATTTTCACATCACTAATACGTCATCGCTAATACTTTATGAAAACGTGGCCTAGCACATCTCCTTTTCCCCAGCCAGGCAGTCTCTCTGGGCTGTACTTGTCCTGGTGACCTGGGTATCGTTTCTCGCCCTTTCCTCGGCTCCCCTGCCCTCCTCCTCCCCTGAGTCCCATGCACCTGCCTACTGTTTTTAGACACCACGCGGGTCCCTACTGGGTCTATCACCTGGGCCAATCTTCATTCCTACTGGAAAGTAAACACAGCCAAAGGATGAGTTTTGTTTTCTAGGACTCATTTTTTTTCCCTACAAAAACAGCCCACGGAGGGGGCGATTCGGCTGCTTTGAGGACTTTCCCTGGTTTGGCTCCATCCCGGTCCAGGGATTGGCTTCAGCAGTGGTTCATAGGCTCCTCGTTGCTGAATTCTTTCAGGTGGCAGAACACTGCCACCTGGAATGAGGTTTGCTTGGGCTTGTGAACCTGGGGATACGGCACCGAGCACTTCTGACCTCAGAGCCAGTTTGGCACTTAGCGGCAGCCTGACTCCCCCAAGGCACTGAACATTAGGCAGGCAATGAATGGCTACAAGCGTTTCTGGACTGCAGCTGGTAATGTTGTTCTAGAAAACAGTGGGGGCTTTCAAGCCACAAGATATTTAACTAGTGCGTGAGTTAATGTGAACATTTCGGTGTATGTGTATCTTCGCGCTATGTACGACATTACGCATCTACGAAAATGATCATTTGCTCCAGCCAAAAACTAAGGGGTCCAATTTGAAGCATGGATCACTGGACTACGCCATGTAACTCTGTTAAGCCTCCTCCAATCATGAGACCATTTAGCAGCATTGTCAAAGATCTTGGGAATTCACAACTGTAGTTGGATTAACACACATCACACAACCAGTTCCCAGCGTTCCGAGGAGCTTTTTGGTGTAGTACCTCAGATTGCCATTAGAGGTCAGCAGTAGCCAACTCCCTGAGCGGTTGCTCCCACAGTGCCAACATTTTGAAATCTAGAACATTCTTCAGGGAGATGTAGCTCTGGTTTTAGTGTCTTCACCGATAGCATTAATAACGCTATTGGTAACTTGTGCTTCCCTCAACGTTACATTCCATGTTTGCTTCTAAGACAACATACTCAAGAATCCAACAATCTGTTACCGTACTAGGTTATTGGTACAGATAAGGGAACCTGTGCCCAAAAAGGAAGCTCGAAGTGAAATATCTGACAGAGCATGAGGAGAGCCTGGCAGTAAAATCCATAACTCAATGATGATCCATGGGAAGGCTAAGTGCAATCGTTTAAATACCTTGTGACCTTCTGTACTGTAGATGACTCCACAGCCACTGAAATAATTTTAAAAGGAGGCCACACACAAACATATTGACCTGAGAAGATGCCCATGCTATATTGTTGAGTGAGAAAACCAGCTGAAAGAAAAGCCTGTAAAATATGATTGCATTGTGTACATGTATATGTGTATATCTTGTGAAAATGGATTTTTAGAGTTTAGGATATAATGGTAATTATGTTAGGGAAATGCTGTTGCTATGGGTTGCTAAGGTTGCTCTGTGCTTTTATATGGTTTAGATTTTTGCAATTGTGTATTCCTTTCACAATTAAATAGTTTTCCTTTTAGATACAGAACAAGTGTCAGCTTTCTGATGACTTCCCTGGGACCTCCAGGAGGTCTCAGCTCCTTCCTTATCTCCCCGGACAATAAACCGCACTGATGCTACACCTCCACTCACGTGGCATCCTAACTGTTCTCTAATTTTGTCTCCCCAACTCAAGTACAAGGAACTCAAGGCCAGGGACTGGCCTGTTACTGTGGCCCCAGAACCCAGCACAGTGGCTGACACAGGTGTGTGTTCTAAGGGCATCTGCTGAGTGAAGGAAGTTCGATTGCCCCGCCAGGTCCAGTGTGTGAGCCCACAGTGGCATTTTCTCCCACAGACCCCCTCCGAAGTCCCTCCACTGGAGATTCATTCACCCAGATGACAGTGTGGGAGTGATCAGCCTGGGACCTGCTCTAGGCATGGCAGGTGCAGGAGTCACAGGAGGGGCTGAGGCAAGGTGGGCTATTGCTCGATTTGGTTTTCATCTCTGGGCTTCATGGTTGTGAAGATTGGCATCTCAGCCGCTTCCAGGTTTCAGCAAGTGCTCCCCTGAGACTTCACGGCATCGTGTGAGTTTAAAGCACTGTGTTGCCTGCTTGGGGGTAGGGGGTGAAGGCGGGGGCTAGAGGAGGTTGCCCATCAGTACTCCTGCTCCAGAGGGTGATGGGCAAGAGTACAAGTGATCCCATAATGTAGCAACTCCACTTTGAGGAATTTGTTCCAAGAAGACAATGTATAAAGATATATGTGCATCGTATGGATGGTGCTATTGAGAAAAAAATCAGGAATTGCCTAAATGTCTATCAATAAGGCCCCGACTGATAAAATCGGGCTCTGGTCTCAGCTTTCCTGCAGTGCAACGTTCTGATTCCTAGAATGAAAAGTACATGAATCTGCATTTTTAAAATGGACCTCGGACACGGTGGGGGCCTGTCTTTGATAAACACCAGTGCAGCTGTGTATGAAGGGACACAGAAAGGTAGGCACACCAAAAGCAAAGTCCATAACCTGGACATGCACAGAAAAGTATCTGAACAATTACAGGTCCAGGTGTTTCTTGCTGGTGGTGTGTTAGTGGAGAATTTTTATAACAAATTCATTTGTGTATTTTTTGGTCTTGCCTGTGTTTTATAAAATTTTAACAAGAAATTTGGATGACTTGTATAAAAAAAGGAAATGATAAAAATCTAAAACAAAAATGACTGACTTGCTTCTCTGGTGGGTGCTTGTAGCAAGGCCAGACAGACCTGAGAGGTGCCACGGAGGGAGGCAGGGAAGGGCAGGGCTCTCACTTCCTTGCTTCCCACCAGCCTTGAGCAGGAGCCTAGTCTCTCACCCCCCACCTCCTGAAGACACAGTGGTCCCCAGGCTGGACATGGGGCTTCTGTTAGTCTTCAGTTTTACAGGTGACCTTTTTTCCTGGGTCACAGAAAAATCAAATCAATAGATTGTTCTCAATGTCCTGCTTTTCTCCTGTAGTTTTTTAAATCATTTAACACCTGCTAAATGGAATCTGTGTAAGGTGGTACTGCGTCTAATTTAAGGTGGAAATATACATTCAGCAATTGTAAGCTTCACCTTCCATTATTTTCAAGTGATCCACACATTACAAAGACGACACAGACCTTCCAGTTTCTCGGGCACCTGAGCAAAGTGAGAACCACCAGTAAAATAGAAAACGCAGACTTTGGAAACCAAAATCAAACCTGAATTCTCATCTCAATTTTGTCTGAGTGACATGGGAACAGAGGTGCACTTAACCATTCTAAGCCGGTTTTACCTCCACATGCAAGGGCAATTATGATTAATTGAAAAGGTGTTTATCAGAATGAAATGGGGTGGAATGAAGCTCTCCGCACGGTCTCCAATACCGAGTGGGGACTCAGTAACTGCTGGGTCCCCTCCTTGTCCTGGAGGTTGAGCCGTGCCCTCCATAAGGACAAAACTCTGCCAAGATAAAGTTGGCCTCAGACACACGTGCCTAGCCTCCACGCTCTGCCCGGCCCTGTGCACACCCGAGGCCCCTGGGCCCAGTTCCCCAGCCCTCGCTGGGCCACACTCGGCACCGTCCTCACCTGCTTTCTTTTCGTTCCACCCCGTTTATCTAGTCTGGGCGGCTTCCGCAATTAAGGGTCCTGCTCCCCGCACCTCCCTTCCCTCAGCTTCAGGACGTTATTTATTGAACAGGGAAAGAAAAGGAAGCACTTCCATGCGGGTCTCTCTTGGGACCCCTAGATGCTTGGGATAGGGAAGAATTCAGGGAAAACATGTCTCTGTTTTTTTCCAGAGAAGCACGCTGCCTGGACATGCAGTCTGGTGCAGTGCTGGGCACATGGACACGTCAACGGATCCTAAGTGTGTTTCTAGCACTGTCTGTGGACACAGAAACACAGGCGCATTGGATCCTTCGGTGGATTAAATGCCAGGGGCTGACAGATGCAGAATACACACAAACCATAGAAAGTGCAGGATGCCGGTAAGAGCCACATTGGTTGCCAAGGTGTCTTCTCTCCATATCAAAGTAACTTTGGTTACCAGAGAAGAGCAGAGATGTGCACCCATGTTCCTGAGGGATCTTGAGGCATTTATGTGCCACTGTGGTCTTTCTTCTGTCATGTTGTTAAACATCCTGCTGTTTGCTTTTATTCCATTTGATGCTCAGTTTTTCTTAGAGCTTACCTGCTCTAGGTAAACCCTCCAAAGACAGTTAGAAACATGCAGTCAATAAACTGGAACCTGTACAAATCTGGAACACCAAGCTACAGATAAGCTTTCCTTAAATGGTTAAAATATAGTCAGGGGTTTCACTGTTTTAGATGAGGAACAAAGCTGGGGGAAAACTGGCTGTCTCCACAGGGCACACTCCAAGCTCAGCTGTCACCAGCGGCCAATATTCCTGCCCTTTGCTCACCTAAGTGTTTTTCTGAGCCCTTCCTTAGGGTCAGTCTGAAATACAACAAAACAATTCACACCAAGATGTTATCATCCTCTCTGTTAATGGTGCCACTACCTGGTAGAAGCAGAACAAAGGCAGAGGAAACACTGCCAGGGTGTCGTGTCACTGGAGGAAGGCCATCTGGCCACTGTCCTGCCACCTCTTTGTGAGCAGGCCCTCAGAGATCACCTCCCTCTTACCAAAGCCTTAGGACGCTTGGATGTAGGTGATGTCCATTTATTCTTCAATAGATGCATGTCAAATAACCAGACCCTCCTTCCTTCAGCCTTTCCATGGGAGGGTGAGGTGTGCTCTGCCCCCAAGCTTCCTTGGTGAAGGGAGAACAGGAGGCGTGTTTTGCCCAGGCCTGGGGGCTGTCTGGGGGCACCTTGCCTGCCAGTTTCACACACACTCTCTCAAAGAGAGTTTGTATCTTATATCTTCTCCAGCTGCATATCTATGTCTTAAAAATTCAGGTTTGACGCCAGCCCTCTGAGCTCTAGCTAGAGAGTCCAGCTGGCTTCTTAATGTCGCTGAAGATGCCTGATCTCACCCCACTGGGGGTTGACTCAACTGGTTGAGCAGGCAGAGCTCTAAGGTTAAGAAAGGGACAGGATCTCCAGGGGAATTATTTCAGACACGGGGCCATTCAGGTGGGGTGATCTTCTCAGGATGCCACACATCGCTGGCCGTGAGGACCTGCGGCCTGCATAGCTTTTCTCACATCACATCTTTGGTGTCCACAGATAATAGATCACTTGGCAGTCAACAACCCAGTGCAGTTGAAAACGTTATTGCTACAACCTGGAACAACGACAGGAGGAAAAAGAACTCACTTACTGTGTTCTTACTAAATGCCAGACGCTGCCAGGCCTTTTCATGCACTGTCTCACCTAATCAGTATCATGCACTTGGCCTCATTTAAAAGGTGAAGGGTCAACATACACTACGTGGGGTAACAGAGTCTTTGGATACGTGCTTATTATGTCCATAGCTTTATTCACATTTTATTAAAATCCTCAGCAATGGCAGCCTGATAGTGACATCTTTTCAAATCTTTTTCTGATGATATTTTCAAACATTTTTATTAAAATTAGATTGCTCTTTATGTTCTCTAAAATGGAAAGGAGAAAGTTTCAACCATCATGTAACTTTAAAAAATGGAAATCTACTTTTGAAATATTATTCATTTCTTATTTTTGCTACTTGAGAGAGCATTAAATAAACTGCATTGCAAAAAAAGTGGAATAAGTAAAATAAGCATATCTTCAGTTGGTGCCACTAAATGATCCTTAAATCAAATCTTGAATGACCTTTTCTTGGAGACAGAAAAGAAAATATTTGTGGCTTACCCATGAACTCTCCCAGGTTTCTTTCTGCCCAGCAGACCGGGGGATTCCCACGGTGCCCTGCCGTGTGGGGGCTTGTTGGATTCATCAGCTATTGTTCTCCCTCCACACCTGTTTGCAAGAACGGAACAGTGTCTGCTTTCATAGAAGTTGCCAAAGAAGGGATGAAGCACACTTCAGATGGTCTCGGCTTCATCGTGCCCTGCAAGCCTGATATTCCATTGCCTCTGCCATTTGTTCTTTATGCATTTTCTCCTCTTCTCTTGGCCAAGGAGGCAGTACAGTCCCTTCATCTTTTCTGGCTCGAGAGAAGGCAGGGTCAAACTTGGGTGTCCAACTGGACTGAGACCAGGAGGACATCTGGGATGTCAGGAGTGGTGAAGACTTGTTCACCCCAGGGCTGGGGGATGACAGGAACTTTAGAGGCCAGAATATGATTATGGGGCCTTCTCAGGAGGCTGGACCTGGGTCTTGGGGTTAAGGATGACCAGGCTACCAGACGGTAGGACCTCCAGGCTTCAAGGAGCCATGGGCACTGGCAGTGGGACTCACAGAGGTGACCAGCACAGCCTGAAGACAGAGGGATCTTACAGAATATTTTGCTAGGTATGAGATCCCTGCACTCTTTACACTGACCTGGGTGGAGGGGTTGCCAGGAAAGCCCTTTCACTGGCTTTCCTGCCAACCAATCTCAGATAGCTTGAAATCACATTTAATTTAACTGAAAAAAGAAAATTAAGGTACAGGACTTGATTTTCATTCCCAAGTTTGCCGACGAAGATTCATGCTCACCCCACATTTACGTGTGATGAGTCTTGGCATCATTCCAGGCCTTGGTAGGAACCTGACTTCTACTCCCAAAGTTTTCACCAAGGAAAATTCAGTGATGTGACTCTTCACTAAAGTGCGTGCAAAGCTGAGGGAACCAAGAAGGAAGTTCGAGACATTCAGAGAAAAGCAGCAGGGAGATGTCATTGCCACCCCCACATCTTCTTGCTGGCTGTAGGCTAGGACCAGTCTAGGTGACCAGAGGCCTCTCTCTGTTGTCCTTCCCTACGACATGGCAGTTTGTTTCTGCAAGGCTGAGAGACACCTCACTCTTTGCAGTGTGCTAAGGTGGAGACTTTCTCACATAAGGTAGCCTAATCACACTAGTAATATCCGGTCATATGTACAGGTCTCCCTCACACTCAGGAGCCAAGGAGGATCACACAGGGTATGCACACCAGTGGCTGGACATCGTGAGGGTCACTTTAGAATTCCTCCTGCTACAGATGGACACAGCAGGACCTGCACTCACTGGGGCTTCCTCTATGATCTCTTCCTCTCCTCTCTCTCTCTGTTGTCTGCATTTGCACTCCTACCCAAGGCTTTGTCCAAGTGCCATGGTCCCTGGAAGTATGGGGCTTATATTAGCAGCTTTAAGACTAGAGAAGAAAATGAATCCCACTCTCCAGTTAGGAAATCCCAGTGGAGGATTCTGATCAGCTCAGAAGAGGGCTATGGTCCCCTGACCTTTGTGGCCCTGAGGACAGAACTGTTGCAAGAAGAAATGGGTAAAACCAATTGTCTTTACATTAGGGGATACTGAATCACACAGATTCTTTAGATATTTTAGAGCTAAACTCAGCACGTCTGAAACCAAAAATATCCAACACCCATGGATGGAGGGAAGGGAGGCAGGAGTGGGCACAGGGGGAGGGAGCTGAGAGCCCCCCAGTGTCAGCCCCACCCAGGGGACCCGGCAGCCCTGGGGCCAGCATGGCCCTTCAGAGTCGATTCAAGTGGGAACGAGATGGCCAGTCCTTTGCACTCTCAGATTGGTCATTACACATGGCCCACTGGAAAAGGATGTGTTTTGGGTGAGGTGTTTCTCTGAGGCTCACAGTCCTCCCAGCAGTTAGCGACAGAGGACCTTCCCCGATGGGGGATCCGCGTGGCACAGTGTGGTCCCCACCATACCCACTGACATTTATTCCCAGAGACCCACCCTAGTGCAGGCCCTTAACTTAGCGTTTTTTCCTTTATTCTCTTGTCTACCAGGCTCCTTCCCACCCTGCCAAATACTAAATCCATTCAATTTTCATAAAACACTCTATGGCTCCCAACTGCCTACTGGTTCAAGTGCCTCTATCTTAGCTAAGCTGTGAGACCCTTTGCCATCTGACCCAGCCAATAGTTCCAGGATTGTCTTCGACTTTATATATCGACCTTCTTCATCATGATATCAAGTTTCTGTTTTCCAAGCCCACTTTCCCGCACCTTCTCTTCTTCCTGACCTGTTCCCACTCCATCTCATCCTCCTCCACCATATTCCACTCTGGAAATCCCACTATTCCTCCAAGGGCCTGCCATAAAAAACAAACAAACAAACAACAAAACTTTCCTTCATTGATCACCATAGGCCCTAATCTCATCTTCCCCAGAAATGTTAAATTCTTACCTTGGGCAACATTCCCCACAGCACTTGGTTTTGTATGTAATAAGCACTCCATAAATCCTCACTGATGTGGAACGGACACCTGGGGGCTGGAATAATTAATGCCTCACAGTCAGTGGTCCCTGCCCCTCTGCCAAGTTGTGGGCATCCTCCTTCCTCAGTGTCTCCGCTCTTGGCTCCACGACACCAGTTTCTGCTGACTCCCTTCCTGACCCTCTGACCAGGCTTTCCCATCCCCAGCACTTGCTTTGCTCCTCTTCTCTGCTGGCCGTGCCGCCTGCACCGCCCTCACGCTGGCCTCCTGCCCTCATGGGAACAGAGTTGCGGTTACTCCTCATCCCTTACCCTGGCTCTCACTAAGGCCTGCTTGGGGCCAGGCCTTGTTCCAGGAGTGAGAACACAATATGCGTGGGGTTCACCTTCTACTGTTAACAAATCAACAAATAGAAATATAGTACAAAGAAGTAAAGAAAAAAATTGTTATAAGAAGGAGAGATGGGGGCTATTACGGATGAGGTGGCGGACTAGAGCATCTCTAAGGGGGTTATATTTGAGCAGAGAACTATCTTCATTTTTAGTTGAGACAATTGACCTTAGGAGTGTCTTGTCCAAGGTCACACATCTGGGATTGCGATAGTCGGAATTTGTTGCCAGGCCTTTTCATCCAAACTCCAACCTGCTAAAACTGTAATGAGTCCTGGGAGGGGGCAAAGGGGCAGAGAGGTAGAGGCTGAGGTTATCTCTCACCATGAGGGAAAAGGAGCATTTTCTCCTTTCTTTGTCTTCAGAGATCATAATGTCTCGATAATTTACTGCTCATGTTTAAGATCCAGAAGAGTTCGCAAGTTTCAAATGATAACAGAATCCATCACTTCACGGTGAGCTTATACAGTGAGAAGGAGACAGAGCAGGGGCAGGAGCAGGAATCAATCCAGGCCTTGGACGCCAGGCACAAGTCGAGCTGATGGAAGAGCTGCTACCCCTCGGCAAGGAAACTGGGCGTAATATGAACTCTGACTTCCTCTCCACATGCCGTATTCTGGTCTTTGCGGCCTCAAATGTAGCACATGAGAAGTCCTTTAAATTTCCAAGCTTCCTGGTTATATGATATTGATTAGGTTTTTTATATTTTATGTCCTGTAATTTCATTTTCAGGCTCATAAACTATATAGCACCAAACCAAGGCTGTTTCATATATAAAGAGATTTTTCAAAACCTTAAAAATGATTCTGTTTTTCTTCAGCATCGTTTTACGATAGCAACACCATCTTACACTTAAAAACATTTTAGGGTGGCTGTGTTGGGTGATTTCTTCAGCTCGTATACGTCGTAGGCAAGTCGATGTGGAGTTCATGCTTCCCAGCCCAACACGCACTGACAACTTAAGTCAGAACATGCCAGATCTGTTTTGAGTTTGCAAATACATTGTGTGAAGCAAGTTCAGTTCACTAACGGCTTGTGCTGAGTGTTATGTAATTTCATGGGCATTGGATGTTTCCTTTGACTTTCTCTACCTGGTAGGATCACAATTTAAAAAAGTGAAGGAGAGAAATGAGAGAAAGCAGGCTTCGGAGTCCAGCTCCTTCTACAGAGAACAGGTTTGTGCTCTACACAGAAGCATTTGCCAACCCCTGCAAATTCTGCCTCAAGCCCATTCTCAAGAGGGACTAGCAGACACAACTTAAGGGGAGAGCTAGGTTAGGAGAGCATATTGCCCAAGGAGGAGGGGAAGTGAATTTTCCCACCAGCATGTTTATTTGCTGTTAGCACCTGTATCCACACAGACCAACACTGATATTCTGTGGTTCCTCCCAGCTTGACCCCATGAGCTCCCGGGCTGTCAGTGGGGACCCTGCTAGATCCAGCTCTGGGCCTCAAGTGGCAGTGGTTGCACACGTCATCAGGTGTGCAGAGAGCCATCTGTGCCACACTTAAGAGGGAGAAACCTGGTCTAGACTGTCAGCCACTAAACAGAGACCAAAGGCAACATTCTGTCTTTCGGATTCTTTCCCCACCCTCAAGAAACACCTTACCTTTGAGGTTTCAACAAATCAAGGCGATCCCGACCTCCAGGGAGGCAGCAGAAGCAGCTTCCTCGTGGCACACGGAGACTTGGAGGCCCTCTGCTAATGACATACGAGCTGTTGACAGTACTGCCAATGTCTGAGTTAAAGTTTACATACTGACTCACGGGGCGAAGAGAGAATTTTAGAGTCAGGATGTGAAAGTTCTTTTTCTTTCCACGTTGGAGGTAATTACAGGCGAGTCCCGTTGCTGGGCTGCTCGGCTGGCAGAGCCGGCCCTATGTGAGCAGTGCTGTTTATGGCTGCTCCAGGTGAGCTTCTTGCTGAGAGCTCTCTCGGTTTTCATAATGGATGTCACTAAATCAGTTAACAAACAGAACACAAATCATGCCTGTTAGGCAGGCTGAGAAGGCAGGACTGACTCATCCTCCCCTCAACTCTCAACTCCTCTCTCGATCTGCCCCACGTCCTGCTTTGATGTCACCTCCTACATATTCTCCCCAGGTTGTCGACCACTCCGCAGCTTTCCCCATACTTCTGCTCTTGTCCTACCTACATATTTGAATGGCCTCCGGCTGGTTTGTTTTTCCATTGTCTGTCCACGGGGAGCTTTAGAAACAGGGTTGTCTAAGTCCACCCCAATGATTCCAGCATAATTGGTCTGAGGCGCACCCTGGGCAGGAGGATGTTTTTCCAGTCCTCCCAGTGATTGGAGTGTGTTCCAGCGTTGAGAACCGCTGGGCTAGAGCACATGTCCCCATCTCCAACTGGCATACCCTTCACCAGCCAAACCGTCAGGGTCTTGTTCTATGTTTCTTCCTCCAAGAAGCCTTCCAAGTTCCCCAAACCAAATCTGTTTCCAATCTTTTCCTTCATGCCCCTTCTTACAATATTGAAATTGAAAATTCACAAATGCCAGATTTTGTTTACCATGGGTCTCTATCAGGGGTCCATGTGTCAGGGACCACACCCACCACGTTAACAACGTTTTCCAAGGCTGGCAGAGTGCCTGGCATATGGTGGGCAGCTCAGTGTGAACTGACTGAAGGGAGTACTGCAGGGGCATGCGGCCCCATCCTGAGTGGCAGAGGATGTAGGTTCACTCTGAGGACTCGTCCTGGTACATCTTTCCAAATAACAGGCAAACGGCTGTGGGCTGTGTGACCATAGACAGGTACTTTGTGAAACTGGGGTGGGGGCCAGGGAGAGAACTGTGAAGGGAAGAAGGGCCCAGTGGAAGCTGAGCCATCTCCTAGCAAGATGATGCACTAAAAAACGACCAGACCTGGAGTCAAAAGACTTGAGACCACATAGCAGCAGCCACAATGCATTTGCTTTACTATGACAATGACATTTCAACTATTGAGTACTATAGTGACTTCTCCAAAAAATGTGTTTTGCCTATACTACATACGTAGCACACTGATGGGCACTGTATTCATTTTTAACAGGCATGCTCTTTAGAGAGTATACATCCCATAAAGCTACTGAAGTGGGCAAGGAGAAGGCATGGCCGGCTTTTCAAGGGACAGTTGGCAATGTGATGTAAATTTAATTCTCTAGACTGAGAAAGGCCTGGGTTCAAATTGTGTCTCCACCAGGTACTTCCTATTGGCTTTAACCAAATTACTTAATCATTTTTTTTTTCTTTTTTTTGAGACAGAGTCTCACTCTGTTGCCTGGGCTAGAGTGCCGTGGCGTCAGCCTAGCTCACAGCAACCTCAAACTCCTGGGCTGAAGTGATCCTTCTGCCTCAGCCTCCCGAGTAGCTGGGACTACAAGCATGTGCCACCATGCCCGGCTAATTTTTTTCT
>CAUYRT010073393.1:0-15560 GCA_963574885.1 Lepilemur ruficaudatus
GGCTAATTTTTTCTATATATTTTTAGTTGTCTGGCTAATTTCTTTCTATTTTTAGTAGAGACGGAGTCTTGCTCTTGCTCAGGCTGGTCTCAAACTCCTGACCTCGAGTGATCCTCCCACCTTGGCCTCCCAGAAAAGTATACTTTTAAAGCTTAAAAAAAAGTGTAAACCTTTTTAAAAAACAGGTTTCAGGGAAGCCAGACATTTAAAACATTAAAGCCTTCTCTCCCCATCTGGAGTGTGGTTTGGAAGTCATAGCTTTGTAGTAAGGCATTATTTTCTTAGTGTATTGCCAAGGCCCAACACTGTTAAATCAGCAAGCTAAGATTTCCTACTAGGTTTGTGTCAGATTCTGACTTTGCTCCCTTTCTCCTTCCGTTAATGCCCAGTAAAGCCACTTCTGGCTTTCACTTATCCAAACCCTTCCCTGGAATGCATCTCTCTCTTCATATCATTCCAATGGAGCTCCTCTTGTGGATTTGTTTCTGGGCCCTGACAAATTAGCAGGCAAAGGGCTTTAGAAAAGTGAGATGGGAGTTAAGAGGTAAGAGGAGAATCAGAAAATTAACGTGGTGATTGTCAAGAAAGTTTCGGGCTGGGGGCGGTGGCTCACGCCTCTGTAATCCTAGCACTTCGGGAGGCTGAGGCGGTTGGATCGCTCAAGGTCAGAGTTCGAAACCAGCCTGCAAGAGCGAGACCTTGACTCTACTAAAAATAGAAAGAAATTAATTGGCCAACTAAAAATATATATAGAAAAAATTAGCCGGGCATGGTGGTACATTCCTGTAGTCCCAGCAACTCGAGAGGCTGAGGCAGGAGGATCGCCGGAGCCCAGGAGTTTGAGGTTGCTGTGAGCTAGGCTGACGCCATGGCACTGTAGCCTGGGCAACAGAGTGAGACTCTGTCTCAAAAAAAAAAAAAAAAGAAAGAAAGTTTCGAGAAGGCAGGGCTAGTCAGTCCTTGACAAAAAGGCTGATGAAGAAAATGGGAAATGGCATTTAATTTTGCAACTGGAAGGTCTTTGATGACCTTTAGAGACTAGTTTACTGTAGAATGTTGAGGTAAAGTAGGATTGAATCACATGCAGAAGGGTTTGTGTGTGGGAAGCAGCAGAAAGTTGGCACTAAAGGGCACAAGGGCACAAGAAAGGTGGCCCAGTAGCCTGAAGCGGGTAGAGGTGTTAAGGAGTATGTGACATTAGTTTTTTGTTTTTTTTCTTTCTACATGAGAAAGTTTGAATTTTTTGTAACCAAGTGTTAGATTCATTGATAAAGAAAGAGGGATTAGATAAAGATGACGTTTGTCTAGGGAAGAAGCACACATACTTCTAGAATGAAAGGGGCAAAGAAGAGAGGAAGAAGTATAGATATTTTCATGTGGGGAGAATTAAAGTTTGAAGGAGCAAGGGACACCCAGACAAGTGAGTCCTTATCAACAACTCATTCAACACTCCAAGGTGTTATTTCCCAAACCCCCCACATGTTTTGGATGCCCGTCAGACTGGAGATGTAACAAGTCACATTACACAGAATTTATTTAGGAAATGGTTTGGCACACAGAACTTTTATTTCTTTTGCCACTTTTGAGGAAGCTGTCACATTGGTGTGGTGTCAGCCTGGTGAAGCAGGACTTGTGGTTTGGAAGCTCTCTGAGGGCAACTCCAAGAGCTGTTGTGCTCTGCTTTTTTGTAAGCCTTCTATGCTTTTGGAAACTGTTTACAGCGTATGCTCCTTTCAGGAGTGAGTCTGAGTGGTAGAGGGGCCAGTGACCTGAGAGGATTGCAGTGGCCTTATCTGGGCTCTCTTGAGAGGCTGGGAGTCTGAGGACAGAGTTGAGAGGTACTGGGCCAGTTAAGCCCTGATGCTGAGACCTACCCCAGTCCCTTTCCCTGTGGAAGCCCTATGGCAGATACCACTCAATGGCTACTGATTTTGTCTTGCAAGGACATTGAAAAAAAATCACTGTTTACTATCATCAGCATTTTATAAATGGGAGGATACTTTTTTATCATGAAATATGAACTTTATCAGAATGAAGGACAAATCTTTATATTGGATACTTTTTTTTTCAAGACAGGGTCTCACTCTGTCACCTGGGCTAGAGTGTAGTGGTGCTCACTGCAGCCTCACACACTTGGGCTCAAGTGATCCTCCTGCCTCAGCCTACGGAGTTTCTGGGACAACAAGTGCGCACCACCACACCTGGCCTAATTTTTCTACTTTTTGTAGAGACAGGGTTTTGCTGTGTTGCTCAGGCTGGTCTCAGAACTCCTGGACTCAAACGATCCTCCTGCCTTGGCCTCCCAAAGTGCTAGGATTACAGGCATGAGCTACCACACCTGGCTTATATTGAATAAATGAAAATTTATGAAAGAATGTAATTGAAAGAATGTAGTGCTTTCTCCTTATTTTTACTACTCGTGTGTAAGAGCCATTGACCTACAACACTAAAGCTGCTCATTTTGGGAAACGTGTTCTAAATATTTATTCTCCCTTCTCCCCACTCCTCACAAGTGAAAGAAAGGGAACTTTTCTCATCGTTGGAACCTGGTGTGCTTGTGTGTGTTGGGGGACAATAAAGGAGAGGGTTGCCCATATGAAATTTTTATACTGGGCCCATTTCTAAGTCAGCCTGGAGTTCATATCCGCTCCACATTCCTTTTACCCATCCTCTAACAATTTACCTTGTATTTTAACCATTTCTTATTGGATCACCTTTTAGCTGGTAGTTTTATGACAGTAGGCACTAGCTTTTACCATTTTTGTGTATCTTGTTGGAATTTTGCCGTAAGTGTTAAATGAATGTGAAACTGATTCCTGGTCTAAACTTACTACCAGTTGGTTACCTCACTTGAACACTACTGGCCAGACAATGCCAATGCTAACTCTAGTTCAGCCTACCTTTGCCTGAGGCCAGACCCTTCTGCTCTGCCAGTGGAAGTTGATGGAGAGGAAATGATGTTTAATCTTTGACCTACTTTTCATCTCTTTCCAGATAGTAATGTGCCTGCAGCTGTCCTTTCACTCTCTTGTTAAATTCCTGCTTTCTTTCTCTTCTCAAGCGGAAGTATGAGGCATGGAAATTTTCCTCCATCTCCAACATCACTACTCTTCTCTCTTCACCTGAGCATATACCTCGTGTGTCTCCATATCCTTGTGACTGTGACATTTGTATGGATGACCCATATCTGTCTGCTTACCAGGTTCTTTACCCAGAAACATTAGCCTAAATGAAGCTTCACTCACCTCCGAGCAACAGTAGATGATTCTGTAGAGCTGTGGTCCCCAACCCCCCCGGGCCAAGGCCTGCTACCTGTCTGTGGCCTGTTAGGAAACGGGCCTCGCATCACTGCCTGAGCTCCACACTCCCCTTGGCCCCCCTGCCCACCACCACCCCATCCCCAGTCTATGGAAAAACTATCTTCCATGAAACCAGTTCCTGGCGCCAAAAAGGCTGGGGACTGCTACTGTAGAGAACAGGCTTTGGAATGCATAGGTTTGAGTCCAGCCTCTGCCAGTTAGTAGCCGAGTGACATTAGGTTATTAGGTTAGGGTTAATTACTTAAAGTCTCTGAGCCTCAGTTTCTTTTAATGCAAAATGGGGATGATAGTTCTTTCCAAAATGGTATTTTAATCTTTTGTGGTTTTGCTTCACATTTTGCAATGAATGTAAACTTTCCTCCCTGGTTTTTAAGGTCCTTAATGATTCTGCCACAGTCTGCCCTTCCAGCAGGCAAACTTCTTTGGTACCTAGCATAATACTGAACACATATTGAGGTCTAAATAGGTGTTTTTTATTGGTTTATTGTACTGTCATAAAACACATTAGGATTTATTTTATTTTATACTCTCATTCTTCCATGAGTAGCAGTCTCACCTGCAGGAGCCACTGAAATTTTCCTTTACTTGTTTTTGAAGAGGCAGTCCAGAGCCATGTCCAGGCTGTAGCTTTTGCACATAGCAGATGTGTAAGGGTGTCTTGAAGTGAAGGATGGCTCTGACTGATACCGTTATTGCCGAAGAGGAAAGTCATTTTGCTCCACCAGACTGAAACTCAGAGGCTCACTCCTCTGCCAGCCTGCTCTCCCAGCTGTCTGCTCCTTGGCTTCTGGGTGCTTTCACCTTGGCTGGATGAAAATGAACATTCTGTCCCCTGATCAGGTTTCTGTGGGGTTGAGACTAGTGCCATAGCTGCTGCTCCTCCAGTGCTGGTAACTGCATCTCACTAACTTAGTTATTTTGCTAAATGAATCTTGAGTGCTCTGATTTTATCTTCTTAGCAATGTCTCAGCTGGTCTGCCCCATGGCTCTGTGTGGTGCTCATGGTTAATGTAAGTGCACATTAACAAAACACTAAAATGGCCAAATATTGACAGCAACTTTAGTTGACAGAATTCTGGGAGAAGTATAATTAATTGTCAGAAATGCACTGCATTTCAGCGGCTATCCTCTGAGTTTATGTGGTGCTCGTCTTACCTCATGTTTATGTGATCTTGAATGTGCCTGTTTGTGAGTTTCTAAACCTGTGAGCCCTGGTTCTTACAAGAAACACAATCCAACAAAGTTGCCAGATAAACTAACTAAAAGTATTCCTTTTGCTTAAATGTGTTTCCTTTCTACACACTTACCCTTTTATTTGCTGCTATAAGCCGTGAACCCATTTAAATAGTGTTTATTTTTTATTATTATTTTAGAGATGGAGTCTTGCTGTGTTGCCCAGGCTGGTCTTGAACTCCTGGGCTCAACCAGTCCTCCTGCATAAGATTCCCAAGAAGCTGTGTTCACAGGCGTGAGCCACCATGCCTGGCTAAATAGTATTTTTTAAAGAATATTAAGCCTTATTTTTTAACCTGTTGAAATAAAACTAGGCAATACCTAAGAAAGCATGGACACTGTATTTTTTAAAATTATTGCATGTAACAGCAAATGAACCAATTAGGCATATAACCAATGGTGAACATTTTCTGAACTAAAATCAGAGTACGTGGTTTATTTTTTGAAATGTTACTATAACAGACAAGGTTGTATATGTAAAGCCACTATTTATTTAGTGAATAATGACTGAACTAAATGCTACCTGGTAGTGCGCTTGAGATGTCTGGTGAATGCTACTGCTGGAATACTGGGCAGGCCTGGAAAAAACAGTCTTAGTTCCTTCCTGCTCTTTGAGGATTGAATGTAGACATATTTGTGTGTGTGTGTGTTGATGTGTTCAGAGGAATTGTGGTTTATTGATAACTCTCTAGGATTGTTACCATGAAGTACTTATTGATTTTCCCAGAGACAATTTTGCTCTCACTGCCACTGCTTTAGTCCAGCTTGTTAGATCTCCATGGCCTTTTAATTAGGCTCTGTGCTTCATTCATTGAAGGTTGAGTGCAGCTTCTTATTGCTGAATTGGCTGATGTTTTGGGGTTTTCCATTTCTTAAGACAGTGACTGTTTTTTTGTTTGTTTAATTCTGTTCGGTTCACTCCTGTAGGCAGTATAAAACTTACATTCTGAATGGGCATTTAAGGTCCTTTCTGAACTGTTCTCATTTAGTCTCTTCTATTCTCCCCTAGCACTTGATTGATAGTTGGTGTGGACTTTTTGTTGGAAATCATTTTGAAGACATTGCTCCAGTGCCAGCTCACTCCCCCTGTTATTGAAACCCAAAGCCAGTTGATTTTGGATTCCTAGCTATTTATCTCTTTTTTCTCCCTGGAAACTTGATGTGCCTTGTGAAAGTCAGTTTTCCTCCAATGTACCGTACCCTTTCAATCTGGAAACTCATGGCCTAGTAAGTTTTCTTAAGGTTTTGTCTTGTCTTGTTTTTTTATTTTTAAGAGGTGGGGCTAGGCTGGTCGCCAACTCCTGGGCTCAAGCGATCCTCCCAGCTCAGCCTCCTGAGCAGGCTGGGACTGCAGGTGTGAGCCACCTTTTAAGTTATTTGTGACCTCCTCCTCTCTGTTTAGCCTTTCTGGATCACTCTTACTATTCAGATCTTAGACCTTCTTATGGTCCTGGAGTTTCTTTTTTCCTCTCCTATTTTCTCTTTTTGTTCTACTTTCTTGGGAGATTTCAACTTTACACCCTTCATTGATTTTTTTGAACTCTTTTCTATTTGTTGTCATTTTTTGTGTTTATATCTATATCTGTATAGATATAGATATATCTTTGTATTTGAGACAGGGTCTTGCTCTGTCACCCAGGCTGGAGTGCAGTAGCACCAACGTAGCTCACTGCAGTCTTGACCACCTGGGCTCAAGTGATTTTCCCACCTCAGCCTCCCAAGTAGCTGGGACTGCAGGCATGCACCACCACGCTCGGCCAATTTTTTAGATTATTTTTTGTAGAGATGGGGTCTCACTGTATTGCCCAAGCTGGTCTCAAACTTCTCACCTCAAGCGATCCTCCTGCCCTGGCCTCCCAGAGTGCTGGAATTACAGGTGTGAGCCGCTGTGTTTGACCTGCTTTCATTTTTAATTTCCAAAAGCTACTTTTTCTTCTCTGAAGAAAAAGTTTTGGCCTTATTCTTGTTCCATCAGCGCAGTGTCTTCTGTACCTCTGGATATTAATTAATGATGTTTATCTTGAAATTTTATTTTTCTATGATTTCTGTTTTCTATAGTTGGCTATGTTCTAGTTTGTTTTGATCTTTGCTTTCCATGTTAGAAAGGAACCATGTTTCTTGGTTATCAATCAGTTAGTTAGAGAGCCTTTAATGTCAGTATATTGAGGTCTTTTCTTTGGGCCGCTCATATTCCCCAAAAGAGATTGCCTGGAGGGTGAAGGCTGGGCTGTGTTCTGGGAACGGAGTAGAGGAAGAAAACTGGGAGTCTTACTGTCCTGCATGCCTAAGCTCATTTTCAGTACAACACCTCTGCCCCCCATTCATATTAATGACCTCTGGTACAGGACCCCTCTGTTTTAACCTCTCCAGATAATAAACCTCAAACTGGCAGGATTTCTGTTGCTGTGTAACAGATAACTGCAAACTTAGCAGCCGTGACAGTACACACTTATAGTGTCTCACAGTTAATGTGGGTCAGGAATCTGGGCCCAGTTAGCTGAGTCCTCTGCTCAGGGTCTCCTTTGGCTGCAGTCAAGGAGTTGGCTGGCCTGTGTCCTCATCTGTAGCTCCTCCAAGGTCACATAGTTGTTGGCAGAATTCAGTTCCTTCCATGTGCAGGACTGAGGTCCCACAGCTTTTATAGGCCACTCACATATGCAGTTTACATCATACTTGCTGCTTCAAGGCTAGCAGGAGACTCTCTTCAGTCAGTTAAGACTTAGTCTTACGTAAACAAAGCATAACCTGGTCTGGGGAATAGCATTGCATCAACTTTGCCATATAGTCTTGGTTAGTAGCAGGTTATAGTTTCTACTTACACTCAAGGGAAGAGATCATACAGCCCATCTTAGAATTCTGCCTGTCATAATAGGTCTTGGAATTTGCTGCTTTTTTGTTTGTTTTAGAGACAGGGTTTCACTCTGTCACCCAGGCTGGAGTGCAGTGGTGTGATCATAGCTCACAACAGTCTCAAACTCCTGGGTTTAAACCATACTCCTGCCTCAGCCTCCCCAGTGGCTGGGACTACAGGCATGCACCACTATGCCTGGCTAATTTTTTAAATTTTTTTATAGAGATATGGGGGCTATGTTGCTCAGGGTTCTTGAACCCCTGGCACCAAACAATCCTCCTGCCTCCCAAAGTGCTGGGATTACAGTTTGAGGTTGCTGTGAGCTAGGCTGATGCCACGGCACTCTAGCCTGGGCTGATGTCTGTATAAAATCTGCCGTCTTTATGCGTGTCTTCTGGGTATCTTAATGTTTTTTCCTCTGGTCTAATACTGAAGTTAGGGTTATCGGTTCCTTTTAAGAGGGAAAAACAATTAGAGGTTAAACTTTTCCGACTTCATTTTTCATATCCTTCTATTATTTAACCTTTCTACTCAAGCACCTGGACTTTTAGTCCCATTTGTCCCTCTAAACCAGTCTCCTCACTTAAGGCTTGGAGCAACTGCCTGCTTTTTCTTTTTAATCAGGACTTTTCTCACCTTTTGGCCTTTTCAATAAAACCTATCCTGAGAATAGGCACATACCTTAGCAATTCCATCTCTGAGAGTGTATTTCATATAAAATTGGAAGTTCTTAGAATATGACATTTTTGTTAGGAACTTTCTCTGGGAATAATGCTTTGTACTTCTTGGTATTAAATGGCTACTAGAGTCATTTTAGGAAGCAGCTGATATGATAGCATATGCACTGCCGTGTGTTAATTTACAAGCCATTGTGGGGCCTGACTCATCACCTAGCGAAAGTCCTGTGTATGTGCTTACCAGTCCTGGTACTAGACATACTACACTTTGGCAGCTTTGACATGTCACATGTCAGCATTCCATCTGTGGGCCTTTTTGGCAGTTGCTGCAGCACCTAGCGTTGTGAAAGCTGTTGTCTGCTGCCCAGCTGGAAGGGTGTGGGTAGAAAGTAGGACCAAGAGTCACATAAGTGAGAGTTAGTGATAAGAAAGCAGCCAGACCCTCCTCTCCAAGGCCAGATTTGTATATGACATGCAGGGCATAGCCTCACTCATTCAGTCTCTCAGCCCTATGCAAATATAAACAGCCTTCCTCTTTTCTCTCCAGGCCAGCTGGGGCCAAGAAAAAAGCCAGTGATTCCCCAAGCGCAATAAATAGCTCTCTTCACCTCTTGACCCTGTTATTTCCTGGTAGTTCTGAGTTGTGGATCCTGCAGTGGAGAGGGCGGGAACAAAGAAGTTGCAGAGGCCTCAGCTTCACAGAGCATTGAGCAGTGGGTGATATTGTATCCTCAGGCAGGGGTTTGACCTCACATTTCAGTGCAGGTCATTCTAGTGACTGCTGGACCTCCCAATGCCACTGTGAACTAGAATGGAATAGAGTGGATCTAAATTCTGGGACCAGCCTAACTTCTGAGCTGGGGGGAAAGTAGGTCTCATATTCTGTACCGCCCTTTTTTTTTAAGCTCTAGGTGGGGAAAAAAGAATTGTTACTTTCTTTTTGTTTTTGCAACTTAGGGGCATAACATTTGGACTATGATTGAACTGATGTTTGTTTCCCAAAACCATCTTTGATTTTCATTAAGGTGGGGATTCTCAGCATTTCCGGAGTTGTCACATTATTTTTGAAATCCCCTTTCCTTCACACTAAGTACTCTCTGTGGTGTTTATTTTCAACTGATTCATTTCTACAAAGTGAATTTTTATTAATAAATTTTAATAACATCTTCTGGCAGATCACAAGAGTTTCTTGTTTCTGTTTAATCCCAACTTGCATCCAAATGTGAAAGAGAAATGAATAATAAGGTAGGAAAAGCAGACCAGTAAATGTTCAGAAACAACTTTGGTAGTGAGTCCAACGGCAGATAACTTTACTGCAAGCTTCATGGGTGTAGTGAAAAGAGTATCACTTTAGGAAAATCTAGATTGCATTAGCCAGAACTTACGTAATAAATTCAGGAAAATTAAATTCAAACTTTATTTTGTTTATATTTGGATAAAGTATTATCTTTATTGAGATGTGACTTAAACACAGTTAAATTCACCCACTTCAAGCCTTCCATGTGTTTTTGCTTACAGTTGGTATTTCTGCATTAAAGAAGGGAAGAAGAGCACCCTCTTTTGGTAGAAGTGTCTACTATGTGGGCTGTCAGGCCTCATTTTTATTTTTTTTTAATATGGAACATCCCACAAATTTGCATGTCATCCTTGTGCTGGGGCCATGTTGATTTCTCTGTATTATGCCAGTTTTAGTGTATGTGCTGCTGAAGCAAGTACCTTTGCCTTGTTTTGAAAGTGGATTTGCATCCTGCTTTTGGAGTAAACTTGAGCCCTTTGATTTACACGGCTGCGGGTTGTGTAGTTGCTCCATGTATTAATCTCTCAGCGCCATATCTAAGAGCATACTAGAAGGAAGAGGCTAGGAAAGAGCATCTGAACTGAAGACCGGAGGGAGAAGGCGGCAAGACAGCGAGATAGTGTCCATTTAGTATAGGTATTTCCAAGTTTTCCAATTGTCAGTGGAAGCTTTTATCATAGGGCCAAAATCTGTCTTTCATTGTGACCGCGGAGGCACAGGAGACCTGAAGCCCCCTTAGAGTCACAGATGATTTCCATAGGATGATAGTTGGGAATAGGAGTAGTCATAAACGTTTCCTATGAATGATTGTTGTAGATTTTCACCCAAAGATACAGCATATGGGTCGCCATAGAAAGTGTACTTGGAATGAAGTACGAATGACCATGTCAAAAGGTCTCCCTTCAGATCTGAAGTAACTCTGTTCTAAAACAACTGTGAAAACTGAGCTTAAATGAAACGGAGTTTGAGATGGCCAGAGTGAGAATACTGACAGTCCAGACTGAGTGAGTACCCTCCCACTCTTCCAAGCCCTTAAAGCTGCAGTCCCCAACCCCTGGTCCGTGGCCTGGTACCAGTCGGTGGCCTATTAGGAACCTGACTGCACATCACCAACTGAGCTCCCCTGACCATGTGGAAAAATTGTCTGCCATGAAACCGGTCCCTGGTGCCAAAGAGGTTGGGGGCTGCTTCCCTAAGGCATTGTCTTTGTAGTCAGAAACCCTGCTTTTACCCCAGGATAGTTAACTTTTACTTTCTCTTACTACTTTACTTTCTCTATTACTAGGTGGTTTAGATTCCATCTCTTCTGCTTTTTACCTTGATTTTGTTCTTCAGAATTGAAATATGTTTTCATATTATAAAAGTAACACGGCTGGGTGTGCAGTGGCTCACACCTGTAATCCTAGCACTCTTGGAGTCTAAGGAAGGAGGATTGCTTAAAGTCAGAAGTTCAAGACCAGCCTGAGCAAGAACGAGACCCCATCTCTCCCCCCCCCCCAAAAAAAAAAAAACCAGAAAAAATTAGCTTGACATGGTGGCACATGCCTGTAGTCCCAGCTACTGGGGAGGCTGAGGCAAGAGAATCACTTGAGCCCAGGAGTTTGAGATTGTGATGAGCTGTAATGACACCACTGCACTCTTCTGAGGGCTACAGAGTAATACTCTGTCCCCCCAAAAAAAAGAAACGAAAAAAAAAATCACCAGGGGGAGACTGGATGCCGCGGCTCATGCCTGTAAGGCCAGCATTCTGGGAGGCCAGAAGGGGGCAGGCACTTGAAGCCAGGAGTTCAACACTAGCCTGGACAATATAGTGATAAACTCTGTCTCTTAAAAAAAAGATTGATTAGGTGCATTGGAAGGTACCCATAGTCCTAGCCACTCAGGAGGCTGAGGCCGGAGGAGCACTTGAGACCAGGCATTTAGAGGCTATCGTGAGCTATCAGCATGTTGCTGCACTGCAGCCAGAGTGACAGAGTGAGACCCTGTCTTTGGGGGGGGGGGGATCACCATGGGGAGTTTTCTGGTTTGTTTTGGGGGGTTTTCTTTTTGAGACAAGAGTCTCACTTTGTTGCCCCAGCTAGAGTGCAGTGGTGTTATCATAGCTCACTGCAACCTCAAATTCCTGGGCTCAAGTGATCCTCCTGCCTCAGCCTCCAGGGTAGCTGGGACTATAGGCAGGTACCACCCCGCGTGGCTAATTTTTCCTATTTTTAGTAGAGATGGGGTCTCACTCTTGCTCAGGCTGCGAGGGACAGTTTTTTAAAAAATATAGATTTTTGGGTCCCCTTCTAGATATCTAAATTCAGAAGGCCTGGGAAAGGGCCCAAAAATCGTTGATTTTTAAGGTTCCATAGATTATTTTAATGCACAATGAAATTTGGGAACCACTAGTTTTCTGTACAGTCGTAAAATCTGTTTATAGTGGCATATTGTTAAACTTTTGTTCTTTATCTTTTTTCTACATTGGGCCCATGCCAACATAATCACACCTCTAGGGGTTAGACTGCCCTCCCTCTTATTTTTTCTAAGTGGATTTCTTAGCATCACCAAGTTGGATGTGAAGAAAACAGTATGGCTCCTGATCACTGGTGTTTTTCAGGAAGCAGTTTGGAATATTGTATTAGATTTTGGAGGGCTTAGTTTGTGCTCTTGGCCTTGGTTCTCATCTGCAAAGAGAGAAAGTTAGAGGTATAGAGAAGTTTAAAGTAGCCTTTTGCCTTTGAGTCTTGATCATGAGCTAGATAAAAGAAGATTCACTCCTCTTTATCTGCAACCTCTGTTAGTGTTGTTTTCATTTACTCAGTCCACTTTTCAGCTCCCTACAGTCCGGTAAACAGGTGTCTTAGCTGTATCAGCTAGTGTCTGTAGACTTTGTGCTTGTCTTAATTCAGGCCGCTATAACAAAATACGATAAACTGGGTAGCTTATAAATAACAGAAATTTATTTCTCACAGCTCTGGAGGCTAGAAATCCGAGGTCAGGGTGCTGGCAGCTTCAGTATCTGGTGAGGGCCTGTTTCTTTGATTCCAGATGGCTGTCTTCTTGGTGGACCCCTCATGTGGTGGAGAAAAGTTAGGGAGCTCTCGGAGGTCTCTTCAAAAAGGACACTAATCCCATTCATGAGGGTTTCCACATTCATGACTTAATTACCTCCAAAGGCCCTACCTCCTAATACCATCACATTGCGGGGTGGTTAGGATCTCAACATATTGGGGAGAGGGGGCACAAACATGTAGGCAGGATAGGCAAACTTCTGATGACCAAGATCCAGTTCTGCTTTCAGGAGATGAATCAGTAAGGATATGGAGTAAATAGAGGAGTATAGATATTAATATCCTTTTACAGAAGAGGTTACTGCATGTTTCTAGGGGGACAGGGATGATTAAGAGCTCTCCCTAATCCCATTTTGTGAAAATTAGTTAAATGTTGTATAAAAGTAGGAAGTCATCTATTTTTAAAACACAAAGGTAAGCATGACTTTGTAGTGTAGACAGTGTTAAAAAATCTCCATATATATCCAGTGTAAAAACAAGTTAATAGTTATTGGGAATACTCATCACAGAGAGATTAAAAGGACCATACTATTTGAGCCAGTGGGAATAATGTGATCACTACCATTTAATGAGACTACAATGGGTCTGCTCTAACAGTGGTTCTTTCTCTCTGTTATCATTTTAATTCTTAAAATATCCCTGTGAGGTAGGTGGTATGATCTTGAGTTTGGGTTTAGTAACGTGTTCAAGGTCACATAACTAGTAAGTGCTCAAATAACTGAGCTCTTTTTACCTCTTGGCCAATTCCAGCTTATTCTTCCCATTAGCCCCTCTTCTGTTGTCCATTCCAAAAGGGAATGAGCTTTTGCCGTCTCATGTTTTCTTCCCCAACTTTTGTTTCCCTCTGGTTTTCTTTTGTAAGCTCATTCCTTTAACTGCTGTTTCTGTTGCTTCCAACCCAAGTTTCAGACTGAAATAAAAAATCTGGTGGGTTTGAGGAAAGTATAGGCACACTGGTGACTTTTTATTCCTCTCTTGCTCCCATATCATCTCCTCTTTCTCTTAAATGAAGGAGTCAAACCTGATTTTTAACCAGTGAGCAGAAGGCATCTTGAGGACAAGGAATTTGTCTTGTTCAGTGTAAAAATTCCTAACATTTAGCACTCTACCTACTATATAGGCATTCAGTAAGTGTTTGAATAAATCCAGTTTGCACCATACATTTATTTAAAGATAGTTTTGCCTCCTTCGTAGGAATTATTCTGAGTATTGACTGGGCTATACAAGTCTCTCCAAGCACTCCAAATGAAACTTTTTCTTTTAGCCATTCTCTACCACTACCCATGTTATATAACTATGCTGTGGGAAGGTCTTTTTAAATTAATAATCAAGACCATTTCCCAAGCATTTTGTTTCTCTCTCTTCTCAGTACCAGAGTACTCCACTTAATGATTTGAGTGGTATGTTAAGGTCTTCATAGGTTTTAAAGGTTTTAAACTTTTTTATTAATGTACTTGAATACAAAGCACTCTGGATGCCAACACAATGCTTTGGGAAGGGTATTGTGGCCAAATTATGGTGTAACCAAGTGTATGTAAAAGTGACATAACAGATAACAGGGTTGGATTAATGTCCCAACTGTAATATTTAGAGAACCCAATTATAGAATTTTATATTGAAATGAAAATTGAGTAACTTGGAGTTGGATACTTGTCATTATCCTTGTTCTCTCACCCAGCATGGTTTATGGCACAAACAGTATGGCCATCTACCAGATTGTTTTTAGAATGAGATTGTAGAAATACAAAAATAAGGAAGAAAGAGCCAGTTGGTAGAGTAGGTCAGAAGTGAAATGTTTGTGTTACATCACAAATGATGGCGCTCTGAACAGAAATTACCATCATTTGTCACTAATTTAGCTTCTGTTTGCTATGCTGTGTTTTTCTGTTTTTAAATATTATTTACATTTTCTTACATGTCAACAAGAGGGGTTTGAGAATTGAGGGAGAAGTTTCTTGCTTATTCACAACTAGGCAGGATTAGAATGGTTTTCACATTCTTTTATCATCCAGTTTGCTGAGGGCTGACAGATTTGTTGCCGTTTCTGTCTGAAAGATAATTCTGTTTTGTGAAGATAATCCACATATTAAACAAAAAGGGAGGGGAGAGGTGATCTTTTTTCCTTTTCGGATACACTGTAAAAACGGGATAGTGCTACCATCTACTTACATCTGCTGATGTGTTACTTCACAGTGCTGGTCCCAAAGGCGATAACATCTATGAATGGAGGTCAACAATTCTAGGGCCCCCAGGGTCTGTGTATGAGGGTGGTGTATTCTTCCTTGATATTACTTTTACACCAGAATATCCCTTCAAGCCTCCAAAGGTAAGAAATTTCCCTAATTTATGCTCAAATTTACTAATTCCCATGAGAAACTACTGAGGTTTTTTTTTTAGATTTTTAATCACAAAAATTAGATTTTTGTTATGTCCTAATGAATCTAAGTATATTAGAACACTTTTTTGGGTTGACTGGCCTCATCTGGCAGAGACCTTTCTAGGAGTAATGTGCTTTGTTTTGATTTGAAACTATGCTATTTATAGTAATGTCAGCATCCTGGAATTAACCACCTATTTGTAGCTTACAGAAAAAGTTTCTGAATAGTTAACAATGGTGTCAAACCAGGCCAGGTGCTGACACGCACCTGTAGTCCCAGCTGCTGGGGAGGGCCTCAGCTCTGAGCCTAGGAGTTTAAGTCCTACCTGGGCAACAAAGCAAGACCCTGTCTTTAAAAAAAAAAATTGTCAAAATATCCATGCACTGAAACAGCTACAGAATTGGAATCTCTAACCAAAGCTTTCTATTCTGCTTCTTATCATCTTTTTTGTTTTTTTCAATTCCTTACCTCCAGGCCTTGATTTTCTCTGTAAGGTAGGTGGGGATTGCCCAAATCACCCATCTGTTACAACACTCAATGATCTATGATTCTCATTCACACTGTCAGAATAGGGTAAACTGCTAGATACAGGTACAGTTGCAGCAACAAGAAGTAATTGAAAGTCCATCTTATTTTTTTGGAGACAGAGTCTCACTCTGTTGCCCGGGCATCAGTGTAGCTCACAGCAACCTCAAACTCCCGGGCTCAAGCAATCCTACTGCCTCAGCCTCCTGAGTAGCTGGGACTACAG
>CAUYRT010073395.1:0-45901 GCA_963574885.1 Lepilemur ruficaudatus
GAAAAGTAAAATGTATTCATAGCTGTAAAGTAAAAGTAAAAGTAAAATTCATAGCTGCAATCTTTTTATAGGCCTTGTCTATTCTCCGTTTTAAAGAGATGGGGTCTGTTGTCCTGGCCTGGCCTTGAACTCCTGGGCTCAAGTCATCCTCCTGCTTCAGCCTCCGGAGTAGCTAGGATTACAGGTGTGAGCCATCTTGCCCAGCTAGGATATTTTCTTTATTATCCTAAAGGTTTGTTGTGTTTTTCACATTTAGATCTGTCACAGAGTGGCCATATATCTAAGTTTATGCTTCATGTCCTAGCATCTCATCTAGCCAACATCCCCTTTTACTCACAAGAATGTCTGTACAAATTCTTAAGCTTTTCTTCTTGGAAAACAGTAGCACTTCTTTGCTAATTCTAATTCTGGCCATGATAGATTACTGGCTTTTGAAGAGGTGCAAAGTCTGATGGAATGTTGTGGAAGTTCACACCTGCTGACTGCGTGCCTTTGATCCTCAGGGCCCTGTCTGCCTGGGATTGCCGGATGAGGCTCAGCAGAGCAGAGAGCAGAAGGGGCTTCAGCAGTCCCTGTAGGGGGCAGATCCTGCCTCAGGCTGCAGTCAGCAGGCATCTCTGTGCTGGAAAGCAGCTGACAGGGTTGGGATGGGAAACATCACCCTAGAGAAGGTTAATGACATGAAATAAAGCTCATTTGTGTAAATTATTGTAAAACACTATGAAAGACATTTTAGGCACAATGATTGGTTGGTTTGACAAATTATATTTCTGGAGTCAAAATATACAGGTATATTCCTTTTACATACAGGTACAATGCAGGCTGTGGTTTGGTTTTGAACATACTGTGCAACTTTACCATCTTTAGAAGCTCCTCAAACTACTATCAACCAGTAGCAGTCACATGACGTCGTAGAGAGCAACGCATAAAGCCAGCTTCCAGCCCACAAGCACATACAGGACCACGTGGATGCCGACTGGCAGATAAACATTAGGGACCTCAATTAAAGGTATGAGTGCAAGTTTTATTTTGCTTCCTGGAGAGTAGTTTCTGTTAAGCCGACTCACCTGGGTTTTCCTTTGTCTACTCCTGACCCTAGCACTCTACCACTGATCTCATCAGTTTATCCTACTTAACCCCTAACTAACGGCCTTGATTTACACACTCCAATAAAGGCCTATGGGGTGCAGTCTTTCCTGCCCTCTAAAGTATTTCTTTCTCCTCCATACTGGACCTTTACAGCTCCAGGTGAAACGGTCTCTTGGCCAATTTGAAATCCCAACAGTGCCAGCATAGAACATAACCCATACTAAGCATTTGTAAATGTCGAATGAACACTTGATTCAGTCATGTTTGCTTGACTTTGCATATAACAGGTGGAGTCCTGGGTTTTCTCAGGCATGAGTTACTCAATGAGTGGCTATCATTGACCTCCAGGTTTGGCCCACTGTTTGTTTGTGTTTTAGGTTTTAGAGGTTTTGTGGTTTCCGTTTTTTTTTTTTTAAAGAAACAAAATATCACTTTTTCAGGGCAAGGCACTGTTGCCCTTATTTGTTTGTTTATTCTTTGAAACAGTCTCACTCTTTTGCCTGAGCTAGAGTAGAGTGGTGTCATCAGAGCTCATTGCAACCTCAAACTCCTGGGCTAAAGTGATTCTCCTGCTTCAGCCTTCCAAGCAGCTGGGACTAAAGGCACACACCACCACCCCTGGATAATTTTTAAATTTTTACAGAGACTGGGTCTCACTACGTTACCCAGGATGGTCTCAAACTCCTAGTCTCAAGTGATCCTCCTGTCCCAACCTCCCAAAGTACTGGGATTATAGGCATGAGCCACCAGGCCTGGCCTTGTTGCCCATATTTAGATATAAGAATCTGGACATGCACACGAACTTCAAGTTGCACTTTCCTGCAGATGGTTTATGTGAGCTTTCCTCTGTCAGGGACAGGAAAAACATATTTCTAGCTGCTTCACCGAGCACATCAATTGTCACACGAGAAAAAGAAAGTGTTGGGCTTAATTTAATTAGCAGAGCACAAAGAAGGTGCTGGCACTGCTGGTTTGAGTGGTGAGATGGGGTGGCTGAAGCCCAGAGTCCTATCTTAGGAGCACTGGGCTCGCTGCCAGACATTTGACTCACTTTAAAAAGGAAGAATGACCGTAAGCAAAAATTTCAGTAAAAATACTGTGAACCACTCATGATTAAGAGTTTACTTTTGGCAAGTAATAGTTTCCACAGAGAAAGGAAAACTCTATCAATGGTTAACAAACAGGCCATCAGGAAGAGCTTAGGAATGACCCAAACACTTCCACCTCTAAACATGTACAGAGGCTCCCTGTGGTGCCAGATCAAAGAAGCTACCAGAAATAATGTCAGAAGCAGGCCAAGGTAGCCACATACATTGCTGGTAGAGGTGGGGGATGAAGTGCAGGAGGGGAGGGGGAGGGAGAGGTGGCTGCGGCAGATATGGACAGGCCAGTTCTGCTAATCTCTGCCTCGTTTGCTGAGGCTCTTCTAACATTTTTCAATGAATGACCCTACTGGTTATCGAGGGTAATGGAGGGGTATTCATTCCTTTAACATAAATTGAGTACCTATTATGTATTAGGCAATCATTAAGCCCTGGAAATTCAAATGAGTAAAAAGGCACTTCCTCAAAGATCTCCAGCTGGGTGCAGTGGTGCATGCCTATAGACCCAGCTACTTGGGAGATTGCTTGTGACCAGGAGTTCAAGGGTATAGTACACAATGATCCCACCTGTGAGTAGCTGCTACACCCCAACCTGGACAACATAGCAAGGCCCCATCTCTTAAAAAAAAAAAAAAGGATCTCACTGTGTGGTCAGGGAGACAGACAGGAAAACAATTATAATATAACATGTGAGGGGTTAGAAGGGAGAAGACACAAAGGTACCAAAACCCAGGCCTATTTTCCCTTGGGTTCAGTAGGAGTTGATCTTTGATTTGAGACTCAAAGATTCAATGAGAATGGACAGGGCAAGAAGGAGGACATTCAAGACAGTAGGGGTTGTATGTGGGGATCCCAGAGGTCTGATGAGTTGGGGGAGAGCCAGCAGTCAGTTCTGCCAAGGCTAGAGCTCAAAGGCTCATGGGAGCTGTACAGAAATTAAGCCACCAAAGAAGGCAGAGCCAGGTGGGGAAAGGCCATTGGAAGATCCTGAGCGCTCTCCTGTGGCTGATGAGCACTAAGAAGGACTAGTCAGCCTAACCTCACCTTGTTCCGGCTGTCCCTCCCTGTCCCAAACACTAGAGATAAATATAGTAATGTCTGTCACCTGCAAAGCAGACCTCGATCAATCATGTGGAATGGTACTGAACCCCCTGTTGTTTCTAAAGTGTCTGGAAATCTTTCTTCAAAAGCAGAAAGAACTGGGGGTGGGATAGGAGTCCCCAGAGAGCCTGCTGTATCAGATCCTGAATTCAGGAAAACTGTTACTGAACTGTCACAGAACACAAACATTGCAAGGGACCAAGGAGAGCTCAATGCCTCTTTTAATATGGAAACTGAGGCCAAAGAGGAGAAATGGCTACAAAGCGTCTCCTGCCCGCAGACTAGTGCTTTTGCAGTCTAGTGGCCATTCAGCCTTCTTCTGCTAACAGTACCATAATCTTCCTCTGAGCAACCACCTCCTTCGCCTGGCTGAGCCCTACTACCCGCATCTCCAGACTAAGTCCACAAATGCCAATCCCTCAAATGCAAGCTAAGGTCAAAGTTAGACACAGGGCTCCACAAAGCCATCGAGGGGTAGCAGGAGGCTTCTGTTTTTCCTTCCATTGGAGTTGGCCTATGCAGGGCTTCCCCTACCAGGACGATCAGGGAAAAAAGCCCAGGGAGAAGGGGAAATTAGATCCAGGTGACATTGTTCTAGCCTCTGTGTCAGGCTGTGCCTGACCTTTTATCAGACATCCCTCCTTTGTTTTCTCTCTCCATCCTAACCTTGCTACTTCTCTCCTCAGCCAGCCACAGTGGGTTCAAATGCCCGCTTCACTGCTTACTGTGAGTCATTCAACTTCTGAGCCTGTGTCCGCATCGGTAAACTGGGAATACCACCACCTGTTTGGGTTTTTGGGAGGCTGAATGAGAAGTTCTGTGTAAAGCACTTACATCAGTGCTTGGCACCCAGCGACCACTCACATATCACTGTTAACATATTATGCCAGCTTGAATTAGGTTTTCTGTCTCTGGCAACACAAGGAGTTTGAGCAATACAGTGCCCTGTTACTGACACATCATGCTACAGTCACAAAATCACATATGGTCCCAGATTCCTCCCAAGAAGAGTAAAGCTCTATTTAAGGGCTACATTTCGGCTCTATGGAGACCCCCGAGACACCTGTTTCGTGGCTCCTTTCCACGCCCAAGGCCAAGCGCCCACACGCTGGCGCTCCGCGGGTCCCTGCAGCGCCGCGTGCCCGGGCGCCCGCTCGCCCGCCGGCCCGCCCCCTCTCCTCGCCTGCGGGCCCGCGTCTACACCGCTGCTCCGCTGCTCCTGTGGGCTGGGATTGAGGGCGGCGAGAGGTCTGCTGGCTTCGCCCAGGAAAACGCGGCGAACCACCTCCACAACTCCTCACACACCTGGCGCGACCCCGGATGTGGGCGTGCGCGCCCCCCAGCCGCGACCCCGAAGCCGCGCTGACGCGCGCGCCTCAGCCAATCGCACGCTCCAGGCCTTTGCGACACAGCCAGGTCGGCCAATGGGCGCCGGCCTGACTGCCGCTTCCGGCCCGCCCTCTCGCCCAGGGCCGGGGGAGGGCCGGCCTGCTCGCCCGGCCGCCAAGGAGCAACCACCGCGACTCCGCCCCGCCGGGCGCCGGCCCAGGTGAGTGCTGCGTTGCGCCCCCTCTGCCGGGCGGGCAGGGCCGTGGGAAAGGTTGCGGCGGCGGAGGGCCGCTGCGTCTCTCCCGCGTAATCCCCACTGCGTTCACCTGGAGACTCGCAGGGCGCACCTGGAGGGCGCCGCCCCCTCCCCGCCCCGGTACGCCCACAGGGCAGCTTAGTGGCAGGGTTCAGGGGATGCCCCCACTACCGCCTTTGGACTGGAGTGATTTGATAATCACTGGAGCTGGGTTGTTTTAGAGAATCAAGCTGAAAGGGGCCTGCTTAGCCCTCTTCCTGGGCATTGGTGGGAGCAAATCTTCTTGTCTTGGGATTAGCGTGGGCAGATGGTCAGGGCCCTGTGCTCCTGCTCCGACATATGCTACTGGTGGCAGTGCAGGGGGCCCACCTGTCACCCAAGTGTACAGAACTGGGACGAAAGCCAGGCTGACTCAGGGCACCTCCTGCCCAGTGGGGCTGGGCAGACCCTATTCTTCAGGGAGGACTCAACTACCATGCAAGTTCTACTGCTTCACCCTCTTCTTTGAACCCTGATGTCGCTTTTGAACAGACCCTGAACTTGGAAGCCAGCAAGCTACCTTAGTAGGCAGTGTTCTCTTTGCTTGCACACCAGGTGGGTGTGAGTGTGATAGAGAACAAACAAGAAACCTTTAGGAAGAACTCTGAATGCCCAACTCAGAGGAAGCAAATGCTTGGGGAGCTTCCTTGGTACTGCGTCCCTCCTACCACATCTGTGCCCCCCTTCCATTGGACACTTTTTGGTCTCTGAAAGGATCTGTGAATAAACTGGTGCAGAAAGGTAGATGGCTTTGAGGTTGGTGAGCAGGCCTTCTTAGCAGAATGACTGAAGGGTCAACTCAAGTTCACTTTGTAGATATTCTTGGTAAATTAGAGCTTGCTTATTTGGAAGATGCCCCCTCATCCTTTCACCCCTATAAAACAAAGAAGTCCCAGGGTGCCAGAATCATTGGATTTTGTGTTCCAACCCCCCTTTCAAGAGTCCTCTGACCCAGTGAGGCTGGACAAGTTGCCTGATCAATTCACAGCCAGGAAGTGGCACATGAGGATGTGGAGGCAGCATCCTGGCAGAGGCAGAAAACTATGTATGACCAAGGATGTTTACCTTGTGTCACCTTTAGCTGGGAAGTGACTGGTGCCTGGGTCTCCACTCTGAAGGGAATTTGTGAACACAGCCCCCACCCCATCCTTTCTTTGCAGCAAAGTCTTCTTCCATTAACTGCCCAGAAGGTTCATTTATGTCTCTAGGGAAATTAGTGCTTAGTCATTTCTCTGAAGGGAAGTATATTAAATACAAGACGAAGTCTCCACTCGTTGAGTTCAACCTGCAGACTGAGCCTAACTAAACTGGCTACTTATATAGTGAATTGTGAGCTATCTTTGAAGACTAACATATTAAAATTATACCACAGAAACCTACATTAAAAAAAAAATCTTACTTTTCCCCCAACATTTTATTGAAGATTTTCAAGCATGTAGCCAAGGTGAAAGAATTGTATGGTGAACAGCCGCATATCCACCAGCTAGCTTCTACTATTGGCATTTTACTATGCTTGCTCTATCACATATCTATCCGCCAATTATGACCTTACATTAAAAATAATTCATGACATTTTGCTTCCCTGGAGCAATATTTCTATCTTAGGGAGTTGGCAGTATGTTGAAGGTACGTGGTGGGGATTATCCTTAAATGCTGCTTCAACACCTACTGTGTGCAGAGCACTGTTGTAAGGAAAGGCTAACCAGAAAGAGACTTGAGTTTGGGGGATTTCTTCAGAGATGGAAGATACATGGCAGTTTGTGGTAGCAAATGCCAAGTAAAAAGTAAATAATGCCAAGTGAAAATGCCAGATGACATCAATAACATTCATTCAGTTCTTGCTAGCTACTGAACACTGTATATTAAAAGCTCTGTGCCTGTATTATCTCATTTAATTCTCACAACAACTAGGTAAGTATGTCACTATTCCTTTCTGCCTTTTATAGAGTAGGAAATCAAGGCACAGAGAGGTTAGTTTTGGTGGCAGTAGAAAGTAGTGGAGCTAGGACCTGAATACTGGCAGTCTGGGTCCAAGCAGCTTGGGCACTGTTAGTCACTGTGAAGATGCCAAAGGGACCCTAACCAGGGAGGAATAAAGGTGTAGCTGGGAGTTACTAGGGGTCCCAACTCAGGCATCTGGATGCAGATGCCGGTTGTCAAATGGCTCCAGAAGACTGGTGTTCTGTTTTTCCTGTATGTTTGATGGGTGCTGATGCTCCTGGGGTTAAGGAGGTCACCTGTTCTGCCTGGGGCTCTTTCCCCCGTGGCCTGCTCCATTCTGCTGCTCAGTTTCCCTCCTATTTTATTTTATTTTTTTTAGTAACTACAGAGTCAACTTCTTATTGTTTCTCTCTGCTTCCTGTTGTAGGTGTTTCCTAGAGCTTGGCTTCTATTCTGTTTCCCGTCTTCCTGTTCCTTATCTCCTCCATCGCTTCCTTTTCAACCTGCGCTCTGTCCTCTTGGTGTTTGTAAGATACACTTTGTTCCCAAAGAGCCGATTTTGCCCATGGCAGATGCTCCTATCTTCAGCCTCGCTCCATCCCCTGCTGTTCTTACAGTTGCCTTCTGAAGTGCCCACCTCTGGCCGCAGCCTCCAGGCTAAATAAACTGTCTCCTGGTAGCTCCGGTTTTCAAACCAGACTGGTTTAGTCTGGTTTAGCCACACCCTCATCCGTAGGTTCTTTCCTCTCTTCTGGCCCCAGGGCAGTGTTCCAGGGTTGGATCTGGGACCCACCCTGTCAGGCAGAGCTTGTCGTTGTGATTTCCCTGTTGTCCTCTGGCCACTCTGTGTTTGTTTGCCTTTTGTCTGGCCATGTGGCCCTGCCATGGTAGGGAGGGTTAGGTTTGTTCCAGGCAGGAACCCAAAAAATATGTATAGGACAGAATGTGGTTAATGCAAAATTTAGGCTTGTAAAACAATAGCCTCAGGAGTCTGGAGAGTCCCCAGATGTTGTAAATCTGACAGCCTACAGCCAGCATTCCTCCCCCCACCCCCCATAGGAATGAAGTATGTCCCTCCCTAGCTCTGCTGATAAGGACAACTCTGGAGCTGAGGATGGATGTGACTGGGGCAGGAGTCCTAAGAGCTGGTTGTTTGAAAAATAATTTATTACAAGCAGCTGTTCTGGCCCACTTACTTGCTCCTCCCAGAGAAACCCTCCATAAAACCCAAGGCTCTCCCCTTTTCTCTCGTGGACGCTTTTTTCGGCCTCCATCCATCTGCACCCAGATGCTCAAAATAAACAGCATTTTGCTACACATGAGGCTTCGTGTGTCTCTCTCTCGGCTCCGGACCTAACAGGGAGCTTGTTCCTACCAGAAGCCAGGGCTCCAGAAATGACACCCCAGGGAGCGCCAGCAGTGTCGGGCCTGAGGGTGGGGGGTGGTCAGTGGTAGAGCTTAGCAGCAGCCTGGGCCACCCCCTCCAAAGCACAAAGAAAGAGGAAAGGAAAGGGGTGGAGAATGGCAGGAGAGAGATGGGGAGAGAAGGAGGCAGTCACTCAGGGAGGATCAAGAGAACACCCTTACATCCTTGAATCCGTGTGGTCACGTGGCTCCTGCAGGACCCCAAAAGGCTCTGGCTGGGATGCCAGGCCCCTGTGGATACCATTGGCAGGGAGGGGCCAGCGTAGGGGGAGAGATCTGCTCTCCCTGGAGCGGCAGCAGGAGAGTTGTATGTTTTGAGACTCAACTAAATCTATAAGCTTTCATTTATTCTTTTGAAAGGAAAGATCTGAAGGAAATATAACAGAATAATAATATTCATTAAATTTTGGGAGGTAGGTACTTAGATGTTACCTTTTTTCCCCTGTACTTTTCTGTATGTTTTTAAAAATACCCATAATTAGAGGGAAGGAAGGCCGGGCACAGTAGCTCATGCCTGTAATCCTAGCACTCTGGGAGGATCACTTCAGGTCAGGAGTTTGAGACCAGCCTGAGCAAGAGTAAGACCCCGTCCCTACCAAAAATAGAAAAATTAGCCAGGTGTGGTGGCATGTGCCTGTAGTCCCAGCTACTCGGGACGCTGAGGCAGGAGGATTGCTTGAGCCCAGGAGTTTGAGGTTGTAGTGAGCTATGATGTATGATGACACTACTGCACTCTAGGCAACAGAGTGAGACTCTGTCTCAAAAAAAAAAAAAAAATAGAGGGAAGCAAACCCAAAACAAGAAAAAGGAATCTACACTGGAAACCAGGTTCTCCTTATAATTTGTGGAGTGACCACTCACCCCCCTCCTTGGACCTCATTTTGCCGTCCATGGCATGAGACAGTCACACCCACCTGGCCCTGATGTCCCCTGGGCTGGGAGCCAGGACACTGACTCTCGTCTTCCCGCCACCAGTGTTCCTCCAGCCACCGCCGCCGCCATGCCCAACTCGGTGCTGTGGGCGGTGGACCTGTTTGGGAGAGTGTACACGCTCTCCACGGCCGGCCAGTACTGGGAACTGTGCAAGGATGGCCAGCTAGAGTTCAAGCGGGTCAGCGCGGCCACGCAATGCTGCTGGGGCATCGCTTGCGACAACCAGGTCTACGTGTACGTGTGTGCCAGCGATGTCCCCATCCGCCGCCGAGAGGAGGCCTATGAGAATCAGGTAGCCTTGCGCATTTGGAGTTGCTGGGTTGGCAGGTTTGCTGAGTTATTGGTTAACGTGATGAACTGCAGAAGAGAAACAGAGGCCGCAGGCTCCCCGCCAATTCCCACACGCATCTCCTTCCTTGTACTTAATTCCGAGTTGTGTAGTGTCCAGGGTCTGTGGCGCTGGAGCAGGCTCCGGGCAATGTCCAGGAGCCTAGGATGAGGTCGCCCTCCCCTGCCTGCCCCTGGGAGCACTGTGGCTGGCGGGTGGGTCCTCTGCCCATTGGAGCTGTGCCGATATGCTCGCCATGATGAAGAAGCATGAGGTCCCTGATCCCTGGGCCCTGAGCGGCCCTCTGCTCACCTCCCATTCTGGAGACCAGCAAGAGGGACCTGCTGGGCAGGATCTGCTGGCCCCAGAGAGGCCATGCCTGCTGGGACCCTCCTGGGAGGCTTGGGTCCAAGGCTGTCTCTGTGTCCCCGGCCCTCAGCGCTGGAACCCCATGGGTGGCTTCTGCGAGAAGCTCCTACTGAGCGACCGGTGGCCATGGAGCGACGTGAGTGGGCTCCAGCACCGGCCGCTGGATGGGGTGGCGCTGCCCTCACCGCACTGGGAATGGGAGTCCGACTGGTACGTGGATGAGAACTTTGGAGGGGAACCCACGGAGAAAGGGGTAGGTGAACTCAGTACCCACTGTGGCTGCCCTGGGTTGAGGGGTGCCTTGGGCTCACCTGGGCCCCCGTGCTGCTGTCCATAACACCCCGTGGTGTCTGACCTCTGCTTGCTGTGATGGGATGGGGGTTGGGGTTTTCGTGCTGACTCACTCCCTCCTCTTCCTCTCCTTCCTCTCCACCTTCCCCAGCTCTTCAAATTCCTTCCCCCTGGAGCCTCACAGAGCTCCTGCCTTGGTGTTTCAGGGGTGGACATATGCCATCGACTTTCCTGCCACCTACACTCGAGACAAGAAGTGGAATTCTTGCGTGCGGCGGCGCAAGTGGATCCGGTACAGGAGATACAAGTCCCGGGACGCCTGGGCCAAGGTCTCAGTACCTGAATGTGGCTTAGGGGCAGGACAGGGCCAAGACAGATGGGGGACTGGGGCCAGCAGGGCCTGGTAGGAGGGTCACATGAAGACTCATCCCCACCTCTCCTATCCACCCTGGGACCTGGCCTCTGAGCTGTTTCCTATCCCGTGAACACCACAGCACTGCACGTCCCTTCATCTGGGAGACGGCCACACAGGGAGCCCAGCCAGACTGTAGCCCAGCATGGCAGAGAACTTATTCTGACTGAGGTCTCCGAGCTGCTCTGTCCCAGGCTCTGTCTCTCCCTCTGGCACTTTGTCCTCCCCTCCCCAACCAAGGAAGCACCTCTGGCTCTAGCGTTCTCAAGACCCTGGAAAATCTCCCCACTCAGGAGAGGCCTGGGCCACGGGAGAGCAGGCCGCAGGCACTGACCAGACCTCACTGGACAGCCGACGGCTGTGAGGTGGGGCCGCCAGCCCAGCCTGGCTGTCCTGGGACTGGGATAGCGGGGTGCCAGACAGCGGGGGGGCATGTTCTGTAATCAGCCCCGTTCTACTGCGGGGAACAGAGTCACAGTGGTCAGGTCATTGGGAAGCCCAGAGCTGAGATCATGTGGTGCGTCTGCCTTCCACTCAGCACCAGCAGTGACCACTCGGGGACAGTGGCCCAGGCCTAGTGGCTGACAGAACAGGGCACCCAGGGCCATGAACCCGCAGTCCTGGTGCTGTAGTCTCTGTGAAGTCAGGCAGCTGGGGGCCAAGCTAGGGGTGAGAGGCCAGAGGGGAGGCGGGTAGGGAGGGGTCCTGCCCAGGTACTGACTGCCTCCTGCCCACTTGTTTCAGATCCCCTCGAAGGATGACCCCAAGCAGCTGCCTGACCCCTTCAATGACCTCTCCGTGGGGGGATGGGAGATCACGGAGGAGCCCTCTGGCCGCCTGTCAGTGTGGGCCGTGTCTGTGCAGGGAAGGGTAAGGCCAGACGCTGTGCCCAGGATGAGAGGTGGCCGTAGGAGCCGGCCACAGGCGGTGGGGGGTGGGGAGACAGGAGAGAAGCTGGCCCAGGTGTCCTCCCAGGGATGGAGGAAGGGTGAGAGCTGCCTTTGAGACGTTCTTCTCACCTCCGCGCAGGAGGCAGGTGACAGGACTGCCACCCCACTCTGCTTTGTGGACCCGGAGTCTTGCACTTCCCAGAAGCCTCTGTCCCCCACCCATGCCTGGTCCTAGCCTGTCCCTCCTCTGAGCCCCCAGCATGCTGGTCAGGGCCCACCCTGGGCTCAGGCGCCATCAATATTATCGCCTCAGACAGCTGCTGAGTGCCCTGCTGGCTCCTGTGGTCCCTCCCACGCCGTCTCCAGGAGTGTGGCGGGTGGCTGGATGGTGGGTTTGTGGATGTCTAGAGAGAGGAGATCTTTTCTCAGGGAGTTTGTGAAATGAGCACAGGAATAAGGCCAACCCCGACAGCAGCAGTGGCACAGATGATGGCCCTGAGCGCAGGTGACCCAGCACTCCAGTCATGGGTTTAAATTGCACTTTGTGATTATTCAGTCACTCTTACCACAAGTTGACCACAGTTCTCCAGTTGGCTTTGAAACAGTCAAAGCAGGGTTTTTAGCAGGCTCACCTGCAGGTCACATGCAGGCCAGGCTAAGGTTAACCACAGTGGCTTCCTCCGAGCCATGCTCAAGGGTGCGGGGCGAGGGGGCCGGGTAGAGTAGGGAAGTGGCCCGGGATGGAGGCCCCATCGAGGGGCATGCCCATCTGGACCCGAAGAGAGGGGAGAACAGGCCACGGAACAGTGTCTGTGTCCATGAGTGCCAGCTGTTGTCACACTGCCCTGTGCTAGCCCTGTGGTCCTCCAGAGGTCGGACCAGGCCCATAGACTCCCATAGGAGCTGGGGAGACAGATTGGCCCTGATGCCACCTGGCAGCAGTTGAGGGCTTCCCAGGCCTGGTCCCACGGGGCCATTTGTTGGGGGGCGGTGGCAGGATTGGAGGCCGGGGCTCCCCAGTGTGAGGACAGCTCTCTGGAGGGGGTCACCAGCCTTCCTGGACCCCAAGTGATGTGTAGCCTCCTCCAGATAAGACGAGCCAGTTTGGATGAGATGAGCGAGTTGCTCAGTCTTAACTACTCAGTTAAGGAGAAAAAGAACTAGACATTTTAGTCATTTGTAAGAGTAGGGTTTGGGGGTTTTGCCATTTAGCCACCCCAGCCGCTTCCCCTAAGATGGGTGTCCTGAGAGCACATCACCATGAGGGGGCGCAGGACACACAGGCTGGCTGGGAGAACCCCGGGGACCTGCTCCTGTGGCGTCAGGTTCTCACGCAGATGAATGGAACAAGACTATCCCCTGACGCTGAGGTCCAGGGTTTGCATTTGTTTGCTGGAGTGGGAGTGTCCTCTAACTCTGACGGCAGTGGGGATTGGGAATGAGACCTGGCCAGTCCGGGTACTCCGGCCCCCAGCCCCAGCGTGCATGCGTGACGCAAGTGCCACGCCCTCTTCTTGCCTCGCAGGTGTGGTACAGAGAGGACGTCAGCCACGCCAACCCCGAAGGCTCATCCTGGTCCCTGGTGGACACCCCTGGCGAGGTGGTCCAGATCAGCTGTGGGCCCCACGACCTCCTGTGGGCTACCCTGTGGGAGGGGCAGGCCCTGGTCCGGGAAGGAATCGGCAGGAACAGCCCCACAGGTGGGCAGCTTGGGGGGGTCCCTCACCTCGCACTAGGGGAAGGAGGTACTTGTTGCCCCACATCTGGACTGAGGAGGCCACCTGGGGTTCTCTGGGCTGCTAGGAAGCTGCTGGTCCATAGTGGAGCCTCCAGGGTCTGAAAATGGGATCATGCACGTCTCTGTGGGAGTCTGCGTGGTCTGGGCTGTTACCAAGGACCGGAAGGTAAGACAGGGATGCTGGGGCTAGATCTGTCAAAGGCTGCGTTTTTTCGTACACGTGAGTGTGATCTGAACCCTTTTCGACAAATCCAGCCTCAGCCAAGCACCATGTGCTTTTATGTCGCTAAAATCGTTGCCCATCTCCAGGATGTCTGGACCCATGAAATCTTCCCTCATCCACACCCTATACCAAAGTGCAACCACTGCATTTATCACTTAATAGGTCACAACGTTTCACGTCATCAGAAGCTAATTTACTGACACCCCAGTTAACTGAACGCTGCCTCTTTGTCCTACTCTGTGCCTGTCATTTGTATTTTATCAGAGGCTGGTCCAGTAACATAAGCTGATTTCAGATTCAGGTGATTTCTCTCTAGCCACATGTCAAGGGGGGCGTTCCTCAGCCCTGAGGGAGCACCGTGGGGCCGGGGTGGGGGGGTCGGACCCATGCAGGTGACTCGTGGAGCCACAGGTAGGCCTGGGGGAAATATGGTTGTATTGTGTGTATTTTTATAAGTTGGTGTGAACAAAGTAGCTTTAAAGAGATTATTTTATGAAGCACTAGGAATAAACCCAAAATAGGTTATTTATTGCAATAATGAGTTTAAAGAGATAGTTTTCCTAGATAACATCATTAAGACAGTTGTCTTCCACAGAGGCAAACTTGGTTCAATAAAGTGGCTTTTTCCAAGCGTTAGGCCGGAGAACCGGTGGGAAGCTGCCAGGACAGGTGTGGCTGAGGCCAGGTGACCCCCAGCCCTCAGGGTGGGGTGGGGATGGTGCCAAGCGCAGAAGGGGATGTGGCCAGGGTGCGGGAAGAGGGACGTGTTCAGATGCTTCCTCTCTAAACGCTTGCCCTGCTCATTTGTGGCATGCACCAAAGGATCAAATTATTCATTTATTTTTCCTGAGCCTTAAAACAATCCCTTCTGTTTCAGTGGCCCTCCAGGGAGGCATGTTTATTTCTGACTTTCCCAGGTGTGGTTCCGAAGAGGTGTCAACTCTCACAACCCCTGCGGCACCAGCTGGATCGAGATGGTGGGAGAAATGACGATGGTGAACGTGGGCCTCAATGACCAGGTGTGCGCTGGGGTCGCGGCTTGAACGTGCGGCGGGGGCGCGGGCGTCCCACTGTCCCTTCCCACCGAGGGGGGCTCGTGCCGGTAGCACAGCGGGGGTCCCAGTGCCTCTGCACACTCCCAGCCTTGGGGGCTGGTTCTGCCACAGTCCCCGAGCCCCCACTTGTCCCTGGGTCAGTCCCCAAGGACCCTCAGAGCAATGAGTATGGACTGCAGGGTGGCAGGGAGCATCTTGGAGGCTGGAAGCTTTCGTTGAGAAACGTCTGGGCTGACTCAGGTGAGTCAGCCACCAAGTGAAGGACGAAGCTGATCTCCTACCTTTGCCTCTGTGGGTGCTGTTCGTTTAAGCACCGCCTGCCTGGTTTTACAGCAGGGCCTCCTCCTCAGACATAGTGAGGTTTAGGCAGCTGTAAGACTCAGAAGTTGCAGCCCTTGCTGTGAAGGCGACACCGGCACCCTGTTGCACTGCACTAGAAGCTCTTTCCAGGGTGCCATGTACTCCTGCCATCAACCCTGGTGACACAACACAGAGGCTGGTGCAGGACAGGTACCTGCTGGTGCCCAGGGGGCTGAGCCTGAGGCAGTGACTGGCTCAGCCTTCCTCAGCCAAGTGATAGAGCTGCCACAGCCCACCCAGCAAGGCCTCCTTGGCTTCTGAGCAAACCTTCCTTCCCCCAGCACCCAAGGGCAGAGGGGGACACCAGCCCTGCCACGCTTCCCCCGGAGAGAGAGCCCACAATCAACAAGGTTATTTTTCATCTTTGAAAAGAGCAGGACTATCTTTAGGTTCACTTGGGGATCAGCTTCCCAACAGAGGCCACGCAGAAGATAGAGATGTAGGTGGACCTCATGTCCCAGCACAGGGTCCACCAGCCACACCACTTCCTCTGCATCTTGTCACCCCAAAGCCCTGGGTCCGCCTGGATCAGGGAGCCAGGACCGGTCCCTGCTTCTCCTGAGCTTGCTAGTGTGCCCTCCACTTCCTGCACAGCCCCCCACGGACCTGCACCAGCCTCCTCCGAGCAGTGCCCTCTCTGTTCTAGGTCTGGGGCATTGGCTGCGAGGACCGAGCCGTGTACTTCCGGCAGGGCGTCACCCCCAGCGAGCTCAGCGGAAAGACATGGAAGGCCATCGTCGCAGCCCGAGAGTGTGACCGGTCGCACTCTGGCAGCTCCTCGAGCCTCCTCAGGTGATCCCGGGTGGCAGGGTGTGAAGGAGTCGGGCTAGGGATGGGCTGTCTGTGGCCTTGGAGGGCCAAGGCTCCAGCTGGCTCCAGCTGCCACCTGGCCTTGGCAGGGTGATGGGTTTTGTCCCAGGCAGGAGAAAATCGGTCTCTGCCCCACAAGAACCACTAAGGGCTGCAGCCTCCTGCCCTCACGTTTGTGCCTGGTGTGCTGCTCGGCCACCTCGGCCCCCAGAGAGGAGGTCCCGGGGGCAGCTGGAGCAGCTGCACAGAGGTGTCCTTGAACACCCTGGGCTGCACCTGGGGGCAGGCTGAGGCTGGGATGTCCTGAAGGAGCCAGGATCCACCTGAGCAAGGCTGGTCCGTTGGTTCAGAAAATCTGGGAGAGAGAAGGCTTGTTTGTGGGGTGGACGCTAAGGCCCCTCTGAAAGGGAAGCCAGGGCACGACAGAGGGTCTCTCATCTAGAGCAGTGGTCTCTGACTTGGCGTATGCCGGAGTCTGAAGGCTCCTTCAGACATGGAGTTCCAAGCCCCAGCCCAGAGTTGCTGTTTGAGATTTTGCGTTTCTCATAAGGTCCCGGGTTATGCTGCCACTGCTGCAGTCCTGGGGACCTCACCTTGAGACCCATGGGTCTAAAGAGCGTGGGTGAGTCCCAGCTCTGCCCACCAGCCATGAGAGCACAGACGAGCAACTTGGTGTCCACCTGAGCTCTACAGCAGAAGTGCCTGCAGTCATGAGAATGGACTGAGATGGCACGTGGGGCCCTGGCTCTGCAGCTCGGACCTTCCCCAGCCCCTGGTCCACATCTCTTTGCTCCCCAAGCTTGGGGGTCATCAGCCTACTGCACCGTCAGCCCAGAGGGCCAGGGAGGAGCTGGGAAGGGCTTCGCTCATGTTTCACCGGAAGCTTTAGTCTCCTCAGCTGCTAGTTCTTAACCCAGATGGCACATTGGAATCAGCTGAGGAGCTTCAAAATCTAGTGATGCCAAATCTTCGTGCCCTCTGGTTTAGCAGTGGCTCTTGGATATGACACCAAAAGCACAGGCAACAAAAGGAAACACGTAAATTGGACTCCATCAAAATTAAAAACTTTTCTAAATCAAAGAACACTATCAAGAGAATGAAAAGACACAGAATGGGGGAAAATATTTGCAAATGCTGTGTCTGCTAAGGGTCTAGTGTCTAGAATATTTAAAGAAGTTTTATAACTCAGCAACAAGACAAACCACCAAATTAAAAAAGAACAAAGAACTTGAGTAAACATTGCTCCAAAGAAGATACACAAATAGTCAATGTGAAAAGATGCTAAATCGTTAGTCACTAGAGAAATGCAAATAAAAAGCTTAATCAATACCATGTCACACCCACGAGGACAGCCATCATCAAAGAGAAAGACAACGAGAAGCGCTGGTGAGGAGCTGTAGAAATTGGAACCTTGTGCACTGCTGCGGGAATGTAAAATGGCGCAGCACCGTGGAGAGCAGTCTGGCAGCTCTCCAAGAAGTTAAACGTAGAATTACCGTATGACCCAGCAAAGCCACTCCTAGGCATGTGCCCAAAGGAATTGAAAACAGGTGTTCGAGTAAAAACTTGTACCTGGATGTTTATGGAGCGCTAATCACAACAGCCCAAAGCGGACACAACCCAAATGTCCATCAGTGGACGAACAAAATGTGGTCTAACGGTGCAGTGGAACATCACTCAGCCACAAAGAGGGAGTCCTAACGTCCTACACACAGACAAACCTTGGACACATCATGCGAGTGGCAGAAGCCAGACACAACAGGCCACATGTGGATTCCACGATTCCATTTCTATGAAATGTCCAGAGTAGGCAAGTGTACAGAGACAGAGGCAGACTGGTGGTTGCCAGGAAAGTTGGGGGTGGCGGGGAGGAGGATGGGGAGTGACTGCTTCACTGTATGGGGTCTCCATTTGGGGTGGTGAAAAGTTCTGGAACTAAGTAGTGGTGATGGTTGCATGACACTGTGAATGTACTAAATGCTCCGAACCATGTGCTCGGGTGTGGTTAAATTGGTAATCTTTATGTCATGTATTTAACCACAGTAAAAAAAAAAATCCTAATTCTGGATCTCGACCTGCAGATATGTTGATGTGATTAGTCTGAGGGGTGCTCAGGGGTCTGCTCCCTGGGAGGCAGGTATCATCATGTGTGTTGCGCAGAGGAGGTGACAGGCGCTCAGAGAGGTCAGGACTTGCCCACGGTCGCATGGGCAGCCGTGGTGGAGCACGCTGGAGCCAGGCCTGCTTGACAGCAGTGCATGTCCCCACAAGACAGTGACGGGTCTGCCCTGTTTTGTCCCCAGTGCTGGCTGCTTCTTTGGCGACGAGGTGAAGGGCAGTGGCGAGTTGGCGCCTAGCGACACTGATGCCTCCTCGGAAGTTGAGAGACCAGGGCCTGGCCAGCCTCTCCCTATGGAGTCTTTGGACAATACCAGGAACCTCAAGGAGAGCTTGGCCTCGGGCCCAGGAGCCGATAGGACTGCAGAGGGTGCCGTGGAGAATGCCTGCCCTACCGAGGGTGGCCCTGGCCTGGCCTCCACCCCGGCAGAGCTGCCCTGGACCAGTATTGACCTGAAGGAGCCTAAGAAGGTGCCCAGCCACTCGGCTGCCGGCTTCCCCGAGACCACTGGCCTCTCCTCCTTGGGGCTCCCGCCCCTGGGTTTGGAGGAGCCCTATGGGGCGGACGACCACCCACTGTGGGCCTGGGTGTCGGGAGGCGGCTGCGCGGTGGAGGCCTGCTATGTGCCCAAGTGGTTTGCTGCCCAGTCAGGTAAGGCTTCCTGTGGAGCCCATGGCCATCGGTAGGGCCCAGTGTCCCAGAGGGTGCTCTTGGGGGATGTGGGGAGAAAGAGGAGGCCTCGGGGCTTGGGCAGGCCCACTGTCCTTTCTGAATGCCTCCTGTCCTAGCAGCGGTGGCTGTTTTCTAAGCTGAATTGTTAGGGGCAGCGATTTGCCCATCAGATTGAAGAATGGGGAGAGGCTCGTGGGGCATTTTGTGAAGATTGCAGCTTTCTAGCAAGAAAAGGCTGATCTTGCGGGGAATAAAAGCCCTGGCCTCCTGCCTAGCTGCAGGCAGGACGGTGCTCTGAGGCTCTGGTCGGCCCGCAGGCCTGTCCCCCTCGGTGCAGACGTTGTCCCTGTCCATCATGCCAGCCCAAACCGCCGCCTGGAGGAAGCAGATCCTCCAGCAGCTCACGGAGAGGACCAAGCGAGAGCTGGAGAACTTCCGGCACTATGAGCAGGCCGTGGAGCAGGTGGGCGTCCTGCTGTCCCTGGATGCATTTTTTTCCAACAGGCATCACTGGGTGCCTGCTGCATACCAGTCCTTAGGTGAGGAAGGGTGGAAGAAATAGACGGGTGCATCCACCCCTCTGTCCATCCCTCCCAGGCCACACGGCAGATTCAAGGATAAAGAAATGAGTTTGTTTGCTTATTCTTTTATCCTGGAGAACTTTTGTTCAGACCCCACTGCATTCCAGGTGGGATGTAGGCCCTGGGAACGCTCAGGTGGCAGCAACCTCTGAGGGAGACAGGAGGGGAGGGGAATTGCATCGTCCCATCCCTGCTAAGGGCAGCCAGGTGCCCAGACGGGCATCATTGTATTGAAATGAGTCAGCATAGGGGTGAGGGCTGCCTTAGACCCTCCCCAGGGCTGACCCTGCCCAGGCCCTCAGAAACCCACCTGGAGCAATGACTGTGTAGGGGCTTGGCCCAGCTCGGTGGAAGTGTCCAGCCAGTGGCTAAGCTGGGCCTCTGGACACAGGCCAGCCAGGATTTGGGTCCCAGCTTTGCTGCTGACTCACTCTGTGACACTGGCCCAGCACAGAACCTCCCTGAGCCTCAGTTTCCCCAGCCAGAACACATCGGGTGTCCGACGGCATTACTGTTGTCTTTAGCGTGAGAGGTGGAACTGGGGGTGGAGGTCCCCCCAGGAAGCGAGGAGGCCAGGTACTAGGGTGTCTCTGGGGATGCTGGGAGTGGGGCTCCAGGGTCTGTGGGGCCAGGGCTTGCCGTGACTGTCCCCCTGTCCTGGGGCGCGTGCGCAGTCAGTGTGGGTGAAGACCGGGACCCTGCAGTGGTGGTGCGACTGGAAGCCCCACAAGTGGGTAGATGTTCGTGTGGCCCTGGAGCAGTTCACGGGGCACGATGGCGCTCGGGACAGCATCCTCTTCATCTACTACGTGGTCCATGGGGAGAAGAAGGTGAGATAGGGGTCCCCACTGGGGAAGGAACCCGGGGAGAAGGGTGCGGGTCTGAGGATGCCCAGGGAGGGGTGTCCCCAAGGGGCAGGGTTCCCAGGAGAAGGGGATACAGGGCTTGGGGTGCAGCAGTGGGTCTAGGACAGTGGGCCGAGATGCTCAGTCTGGGATCCACGTCTCAAGTTTACCAAGCACGCACTCTCGGGCCCTGCCAGTGGTGGGCAGGTGGGTGCCAGGGCGCCCACAGCCTCACAGAGCCATCCCCTTGCCAAGCAGCTGCTTACAGGCTCTCATTTTCCAGATGAGAAATCAGGCTTGGGAAGATAGATTCTCACCCCTCCCAACAACTGGCATGTGCCAGGCAGTCACCATCTTGGCCGGGTGTGCTGGCTCATGCCTGTAATCCCAGCACTTTGAGAGGCCGAGGTGGGAGGATCGCTTGAGCCCAGGAGGTTTGAGGTTACAGTGAGCTATGATTGTGCCACCGCACGGTAGCCTGGGCACCAGAGACCCTGTCTCTCAACATAAAAATAAAATGAAATAATACATTTTTAAAGCATCTCTTTAAGATGTAGCGGAGGCATCCGTTCACAGTCTGGCTTTGATACAGGAACCTGCTTGGCCTTGTAGCCACCACTGAGACCTGCAGGCCTAGGCCGCACCCTGTAGAATCACAGTGACTTGTCCCTGTCTGTCCCCCACAGTGGGGGGCTCACCTCCCTGAGGCCCACTGTGCCCTGGGTGACAGCCCTGCCTGCGCGCCCACTCTCTGAACAGTACATCCATGTGTTCCTCAACGATGTGACGGTGCTGGTGCCCTTGCTCAGTGAGGGCAAGCACTCCTTTGCCCTGTACACCCCTGAGAGGACGCGGCAGAGGTGGCCGGTGCGTCTGGCTGCCGCCACCGAGCAGGACATGAACGACTGGGTGAGTGGGGGGTGGTCCCCTTGGGCCAGGGCTTGGGGACGGCCATCTCGGGGCAGCCCGGCCTGGGCCTGCCTAGTGGTGACCAGCAGTGTACTGTGGCAGCTCGCTCTGCTCAGTCTATCCTGCTGTGAGAGCCGGAAGGTCCACGGCCGCCCGTCCCCTCAGGCCATCTGGTCTGTCACGTGCAAGGGAGACATCTTCGTGAGTGAGCCCAGCCCAGACCTGGAGGCCCAGGAGCACCCGCTGCCCTGCGACCAGATGTGAGTAGGCTGCGCTCAGACAGGGCCTGGGGCTGCCCCTCTCCCAGCACCAGCGCTCGAGGCCCCCGAGGACCACAGCCCACATGGAACCAGAAGCTGCTGATTCCCTGGCCCTGAACCCTCTGCAGAACCAGAATCATGGCTGGGTGAGGGCAGATCGGCGCTGCCCAGCAGCTGCCGAGTGTTGGGACGCGCCGTGGAGCGCGGATGAGCCGGCTCAGCCTCCCGCCCCTGGGGTCCCAGGACAGGGCTGAGAAGGCATGTCCCTCCACCTGCCCAGGGCACAGACTTGGCGCTTGGCCACTTACAACTCCTACCAAGCCCCTGCTGCGTGGGGTGGCCAGGGCCCAGGGCCAGAGAGGAGAGAGTAGCCGCTGCCTGAGGGCAAGTACGACTGGGGGTGTGTTTTCTGGGTACAGATGGTGGGGTTTGAGGTCCACTGGGTGTCAGGCAGCAGAGAGAACTTAGAGCTTGGTGGCTGGGAGCAGGCTGCAGTGGAGGCGGGACCAGGAGGACCAGGAGGGGGCAGCCAGGACTGGACACTATGTGGGAGGCGTCACTGTCAGGGCGCTGAAAGCCACAGCTAGAATGAGGCTGCCCGGGGAAAGACTGTGAGCAGAGTCCTAAGGAGGAGGACCTAGCAGGGGACACCAGTGCTCATGATTCTGTCCCAGGCCTGGCCAGAGGGGCTGCCCGGCAGGCCACCCAGCACTGCTGAGGCCCTGGGCTCAGTTACCAGTGGATGCCAGGACCAGGGGACATACGTGAGCCCAGGAAGCCCTGGCCACAGGAGAGGGTAGTCAGACCACCTCTGGTGACAGGGACAGGGCCTTGGCCACAGAGGGCTGACCCACTGCCCGCTACACTCTTCTGCCTAGGAGGCTGCGCTGTTGCAGGGCAGTCTCTTGCTGACACCCTGGCAGCCGCTGGCCACACTGTCACTCATGCAGGTGATTAGACGTCACCTCCTGCTTTCTGCTGTGACATTCAAGCCTGGCTGCACCTGTCACTGGCCAGCCCGTCCCCATGTCCCAGACTCCAGGGGGTGGTGTGAAACAGCTGCTGGCCTCGCACCCATCCGTGTCACCTCGGGGGTCAGGCAGATAGGCTCCTGAGGCCCCCTGCCTGCAGGGACCCTCTCATGCCAGCTATATAGGGTCGATGCATACAGAAGGGGAAGCCACACAGGGTAGCAGTCTATCCGCTTGGACACCGAGGATTTATAAAATACCGTGTCCAGGGGAGGCCACAGAAGCAAGGGCCATGGTGAGTGGAAGGTTGGGAAGCTGGGACTGAGGTTCCCGCCACGCTCTCTCCTCGCAGGTTCTGGCGGCAGATGGGAGGCCACCTGCGGGTGGTGGAGGCCAACAGCCAGGGCGTGGTGTGGGGCCTCGGCTACGACCACACGGCCTGGGTGTACACAGGTGGCTACGGTGGAGGCTGCTTCCAAGGTGAGGGCGTTCCCTGCCCGGCACCGGGCTGCTGTCCCAGTGTTCACAGTCGGCTAGCAGCTGTCTGACAGGTGACCTTCACCACTGCCAGCCTCCACACAGGCTGGGCCAACCTGGGCCGACCCATGAGGCTCAGGAGCCTGAGACCAGGCCTCGCTCCCACACACCTCTGGTGACACACCTGCTGAGCCAGAGGCCTTGAGGATTCTAGAAAGGCAACTGCCAGCTGTCCAGCCCTTTGTTTGTGAAGTTTTGGGGTGTTGGGCAGCCCCAGTCCCCGGTCCGCTGATTCCAAATCCACAACTCTGGCCCCTGGTTAGGTGGGTTATTCCTTCAGGGCCAGAGCTTGCGGAACCCCTGTGGTCCTCCCCAAATTCTGGGAGGTGTAGTCCTTGTGTCTTCTACTGGAAAATGGAAGCAGAAACACTGAAAAAGGACATTTTAAGCTGCAGCCCACATGCCCCACAGTGGGGAGCAGCTAATCCTGTAGAACTGTGGTCCACTAAGACCACAGGAACGTGTGTTTGAGCAGGCTTACCAACTTTCCTATTTGTGAGGCAAGAATTTCATCTTCATTGTACAAGTGAGGAAATTGGAGCTCATAGAGGTAAAGTTAATGATCCAGGGTACCTTTGCTAATAAGGAGTGAGCTGGGCAGGCCTCACATCTTCCCTGTGAGTGAGTAGGATGGCAAGGAAGAAGAGGTATGGTGGAGAGCACAGTGTGAGGTGGGGGTGCTGGGAGTGGTGGGGATAGGAGGTTTAGTGCACAGCAGGCTCTTCTCATTGAGGTTGCGCAACCCCAGACTAATCAGGGCACGGAGGAGAGAAACCCAAGCCAGGCCGGCCCACGAGATAAGCACGGCAGGCCTGCTCACCCCCTCCAACCCGCCCTCCCACCCGCTCTCTGCTGGAATCAGCGCTCCAGACAGAAAGCTGGAGTCGGTCCCAGCAGCCTCCTGTCCCCGCAGGCCTGGCCAGCAGCACCAGTAACATCTACACCCAGTCGGACGTGAAGAGCGTGTACATCTATGAGAACCAGCGCTGGAACCCCGTCACGGGCTACACCAGCAGGTGAGCGACACGGGTGCCTGGCCGGGGTGCTGCCTGGGTCAGGCCCCGGCCTTGATGGAAATGGGACAGCAGCGTCCACTGTGGCCTGGAGCTGGCTGGATCTTACTGCTCTCTGAGGTTTCCTTCCCCCTTGAATCTTTAAGTGGAATGCATATTTTAAAACTCACTAATTAGGAGGTATAACATACCAAGTTCACAGCGCAAATATATGTACATATCTGTATGTATGGCGTATCTCTCTCTGTATATATGTCACTGAGTCATCACAAATTGAGCACCAGTGTCATCACCACCCAGGTCAAGGACCAGCACATTGCAAACCTCCCCGCCCCCGTCCCCCTCAAACCCCTTCGTCCCCAAGACCTGCCACCATCACTCTGGACACCCCTGTGTTTTGCATGTTTCGGGTGGTGGTGAGATGGCTCCTGCACTGTGGTCTGCCTTTTCCCTCTCTTAGCAGTGACTTTTGGTTTTTAAATGTGACCCAGCTGATCAGTCGTCTTCTTTGCATAAAATTGTAGGGCCTTTAAAAAATCCTTTTAAGACATCTCATCAACCGGAGGTATTGGACACATTCTGCTGTCTTCCAGAACAGCAGTTGACAAACTTTACAAACTTAGTAAATAGTTCAGGCTTTGTGGCCCATGTGGCCTCTGTCACAACTACCCACCTCTGCAGTTGTCACTTGAAAGCAGCCACAGGCAATGCGCAAGGGAACATGTGTCGATGTGTCCCAGTGAAACTTTCTACTGCGCAGTGGATTTATAATTGTCACATGTCACAAAGCACTGACCTTCTTTTGGTTATTTTCAACCATTAAAAATGTATAAAAACCACCCTCAGCTTGTAGGCTGTACAGAAACAGGCAGCCGCCCTGCCTCCCAGACTCTCTGGCAGATGGCGTGAGGTCAAGTTGTGTTTTTGCTTGTTTCTTAAATGTCTGGTGACTCACACCATTTATCGAGGAGACTGTCCTCTCCCTCTGGCACAACAAAGTGCCACCTTAGTCTTGAATCAAGTGTCCAGGCAGCAAGAGGCAACAGCCTGTTCCAGGGCTAGTCTCTCCCGCCGAGCGATTGGTGTCCTTGAACTAATCCCCACAGTGCAGTCACTGTCCCTCCACAGGAAGGTGTCAAAGCTGGTAGACCAAATTCTCTTCAGTGGTGCTTTGGCTCTTCTTGGAGTATTTCTAGATGAGTTTGAGAAGCAGGTTGTCACTGTCCTTAAAAACTGTTGGGATCTTGGTTGGGAAGATCTTGGATCTGTAGGTCCCTTGGGGAGAACAGTTCCCTTCCACAAGTAAGTCTCTAACTCCGTGGACAGGCTTTATACCTCATTTAGGTAATTTCTTCTCAATGAGGTTTTGTAATTTTCTATGTGAATGTCTTGACATCTTTTATTAGGTGATAGTTCATATTTTTTTTTTTTTTTGAGACAGAATCTCGCTCTGTTGCCTGGGCTAGAGTGCCATGGCCTCAGCCTAGCTCATAGCAACCTCAAACTCTTGGGCTCAAGCAATCCTCCTGCCTCAGCCTCCCAAGTAGCTGGGACTACAGGCATGCGCCACCATGCCCGGCTAATTTTTTCTATTTTTTAGTAGAGATGGGGTCTCGCTCTTGCTCAGGCTGGTCTTGTACTCCTGAACTCAAACGATCCTCCTGCCTCAGCCTCCCAGAGTGCTAGGATTACAGGCGTGAGCCACTGTGCCATCCCATATTTTTTGATAACCGTTATGAATGGCACCAACTTTTTCATTTCCTATTTTAACTGTTTGAGGCTGTATAAAGAAATAACAATTGATTTCTTTCCTGATTTTCGAAATTGGCAAAATAAATACCAAATGACATGAAGAACAAACTCCATGATGACCCTAATCTCACGAGCCAGAGATAGTAACTAACCACTGTTAGCACGTGGCTTGTTACCTCCCAGCCACCGCCTGTGATCACGTGTGTCTGCGTGGGGGCAACAAGGCCAGGCCCATGGTGGGGGCTGCAGCGGCCTCACCAGCCCATGCCCACGGGGGACCCGGCCAATCTAACCTCCACTCAGTCTGGAACATGTAGATTGTTTGTGACCTTTCACTGCCACACGGAGCAATGTAGAGGACTCCCTCGTGTGTAAATATTTGTGTCTCTCTGTTTGCCCCCATAAATCAGAGGATTTGAACATTTCTAAGGCGGGTGATGCACGTTGCCAAGATCTCCTGGAAACCTGCACCTCAGCTGAGTGTAGCGTCCACACAGCATGTTTGTGTGAGGTTTTCTGGTTTGGTTCTTTGTTTCTTAAATATCTGGTGACTTAAACCTCTACGTCCTCCCGACGTCCTCCTCAGTTCTCACAAAGAGCGGGGTAGTGCTCCCGTGTCCGTCGGACAGGGCAGGCTGAGGGCCACACGGGTCCTCACCCACGAGTGTTCCGCTGCAGGCTCCAAACATCTCGGCCTCACAGCCGCCTGCCCCCGCCGGCCCATGTGCTGCTCGCCGCCACGCTGGTGTCCTGTGGTAGCCACAGCAAAGTACCACAGACTACGTGGCTTGAGCGCGAGACTCGTATTGTCTCTCAGTTCTGGAGGCTGGAAGGCCCCGACCAGGTGTGGGCAGCGTCGGTTCCTTGCCAGGGCCATAAGGGAGAACCTGCCTCAGGGCTCTGTCCCGGGCTCTGTGTCCTCACCGTGGCCTCCCTCTGTGTGTGTCTGGATCCAAATTTCCTCCTCTTATGAGGACCGTAATCATCTTGGATTAGCGTCCCCCCTAAGGACGTCATCTTAACGTGGTCACCTACAGAGTCCCTATTTCCAAATAAGGCTACATTCTTAGGTGTTGAGTGTAGGGTTAAGACTTCGACATATTTTGGGGTCACAGTTCAACCTGTAGCAAAAGGGAAAGAGAGGTGGCTTCCACACTGCACGGAGCACTCAGGTGATGTGGGTCACCGCAGTTGGTCTCCTGCCCAGGGCAGTTCTGGTTTTGCCTGTCATCCCCCAGGAGTGAGAGTGTTTGGAGGCGGCTTGCTCTGGGGCTGGAGCCCCGGAACTTTCCTTCAGGCCCCCACTAGGGCATTACAGATACTTGGGCTGGGCGGGCCTGCTCTCGGTTCTCCCTCATCAGCCCGCCCCTGTCGTCCTGCCCCAGGGGTCTGCCCACGGACCGGTACATGTGGAGTGATGCCACAGGGCTGCAGGAGTGCACCAAGGCCAGCACGAAGCCCCCATCTCTGCAGTGGACCTGGGTGAGCTCCCCACTGCCCTCTGGGGGTGTCCACCTGCCCCTCCTCCTGCTTTCTGATGGGTCTGTGGATTCGGGGATCCCATCCTCACTGACTCACTCCTCCCCAGGTTTCTGACTGGTCTGTGGATTTCAGCGTGCCGGGTGGCACTGACCAGGAGGGGTGGCAGTATGCCAGCGACTTCCCGGCGTAAGCACCTCCCTGCTGCCCCCAGCCCTGGCCAGCCCTGGCCCCACGTCGGGGGCAGACAGGTGAGGGGCCGCAGCCCTGGGGCCTGGTGGCAGGCACAGGGCATGGCCAGGCCCCTCAGGGCCCATGAGTCACATCCAACCAGAAGACGATGGAGCCAGAAGGGCCTGAGGAGGAGGAAGCAACCCCTAGATTGTGGCTCACCCAGGGCTGGCCCCTCGCTGCAGCCAGGCCTGCCAGCCTGACCCTGCCCTCGGCCTCGGCCCTTCCACTGCCCCTGGGGGCAAGGATCATGCACGGCGACACCTACTCCTCTGAGCCCATCAATGGCTTACACTGAGGCTGTGCACCCTGTAATGGGTAGAAAAAGAATGGGTGCAGGGTCACTTTCCAGAAACTTCCACGAAGTGGCCTTGATCTCATCTTCTTTCTCTTACAGCTCTTACCATGGGTACAAAACCATGAAGGATTTTGTCAGGAGAAGGTGCTGGGCCAGGTGAGGTGGGGCCACAGTGACGGTCACTCCTGCTCCCTCTCTCCCCTGCCGGGTCCCTGGCCTCTGACCTCAGTCCCAGGAAGCAGCTGGAGAGGGACTGGGAGAGGGATCGGGAAGCCAGGAAGCCGAGTCTAAGTAAATGTCAGCCCAGGAAACGCCCGCGGGCTCCCAGCGCTCTCTGGTTTCAGAAGAGTTTGTTTTTAAGAACAAATAAGAGAAATGTCACTGGCAGGCTTGGCCAGTTGTAAGGACAGAGGACAGGCCTGGCTGGGGTTGGGGGTGGGGAGGGAGCCACCCCTGGGCACTCATCCTGGCCTCTGTCTGGGTCCTGGCCCCAGTTCCCTGCCTCCCCCAGTCTTAGGCTGCTCTCCTCCTCCCCCTCCCTCGTGCCCAGGGCTCCAGCATGGTGATGTCAGGGTCCCCTCTGTGCTGTCTCTCCACTGTACAGAAAATGCAAGCTGGTGACCAGTGGGCCCTGGCTGGAGGTGGCCCCCATCGCCCTCAGGGACGTGTCCATCATCCCAGAGAGCCCAGGCACCGACAAGAACGGGTCCAGCATCGCGCTCTGGGCTGTCAGCGACAAGGGGGACGTGCTGTGCCGCCTGGGCGTGTCTGCACTCAACCCCGCGGTGAGTGCCTTGCCCGGTGCTTCTTGAAACCAAGACTCTGCTCTGGAGTCAGGCTGAGCTCAGGCCCCCCTGGGCCTTCCCAGGGGGCCGCTGGGCCCTGCAGACAGCTGGCGCTGAGGATAGGTTGGTGCAAGGAGCTGACCCCCCTCGGGGCCTGGGGAAGGATGACAGGCAGGCCCAGGGACACTGCCCAAGGCCTGGGGACACTGCTATTGTCAGGTGCACACGCTGTTTCTTTCCCCACGTGTGAGATGAGAAGGTGAACGGAGGGTTCAGCAAGTGCCACAGTCAGGCCATGGTCAGGGCCAAGTCAGGCAGGGCTGGGTCTGCATGACCATGGCTGTCCCCACTGCCCTACTGCCCACCTGCTGGAGCTGTGTCACCCAGACCTGGGGGGAATAGGTAGGCCTGGTGACCTTGGTGTCCGCCTCACCCCCGCGCCCCCCACCACCCGTCCCCAGGGCTCCTCCTGGCTGCACGTGGGCACCGACCAGCCCTTCACCTCCGTCTCCATCGGGGCCTGCTACCAGGTGTGGGCTGTGGCGAGGGACGGCTCCGCCTTCTACCGGGGCTCTGTGTCCCCCTCCCGGCCTGCTGGTGAGTGCCAACCCCCAGGAGGCTGTGATAATCAAGTGACATGTCTGAGTTGGGGGACATTGGCTGGTTGATCTTGTCATTTTCAGTTCAGCTTGACAAGCGTTTGTTGAATGTCACCTTTGGACCAGGTGCGAGGGCTGAGCCAGGGTATCCCCAGAGGCTATGTCCTTGTCCCACTGGGACCACCTAGTGATGGGGCAGCCCTGGCCAGGCCTGCCCAACCCTTCCAGGAGTCACTTTGTGCCTCCACCCTGCGTGGCCCACTCTGGGGACTGTCCGGGAGGGCAGGCCGTGCTGGCATGTTCTTCTCTGGACATGCTGACAGAGTCCAGCACAGGACTGACAGGGCAGCCCCCAGGGCCAGCTCTCCACTGAGCACCAGGCTGGATGACCTCGTGTCCATGCTGGTGAGACGGGTCTGAACCCGCCACGGCCTCCAGAGGGCCCAGGGCAAGGCCGGGATGCTGGGTGGACGGCAGGGCATGGGTCAGGTGTGCTTGAGACCAGGCCAGCTGCCCACGCCTGGCCCCCTGCGAGCTGGGGAGGAGGCCGCGTGGGCCGTGAGTGTCTGGGCCCGAGGGTGCGACCTGAGTCAGCTCTCCCATCACAGGTGACTGCTGGTACCACATCCCGTCTCCTCCTAAACAGAGACTAAAGCAGGTGTCTGTCGGGCAGACGTCAGTATACGCCCTGGACGAAAATGGCAAGTTGTTCTGATGTTCTTCCGTGGTCCTCTGGGAGCTGCGGGGTCCCTGAGCACCTGATGGGATGAGGCCCCCGCGGTGGACAGGCTGCAGGAGGCTGGGGGTGGGAGGGGGTCCTCCCTTTTTCCAGAAGCATCCAGGCCTTTCTGAGCCACATTTTCCCAGGGGCTGTGGAGCACCAGGTGCCAGGGCTGAGCAGGTGTGACCTGCCCATCTCAGTGACCATGAGATGGCTGCAGCCCAGGCCCAGCACTCCAGGGGCCACCCAGGGTTGGGCCAGGATGGAGCAGCACCGCCACGGACCTGTAACCACCGTGAGAGGCACTTAGCCTCTTCCCCAAGTTTCACAGAGGCTGGGGGGACCAGCCAATGGCACAGCACCAAGGCCAGGGTGACACTGCTTGGCGGGGCCTGCACAAGGAGCGTCTTCTAGAAGGTTCCACCCAGGCCTGTGACAAGAGGCCATCCCTGACCCCATGTCACCTCAGGCAGGGCTCTCACCAGCTCCCTGCCATATTTGAGTTGTTGCAGATAAGGCAGAGGCTGGGAGAGGTAGAATCAAGACTGAAATCCAGGCCGGGTGAGGTGGCTCATGCCTGTGACGCCAGCGCTTTGTTGGGTGGGAGGATCACTCGAGGCTGGGAGTTCGAGGCTGCAGTGAGCTGTGATTGTGCCACTGCACTGCATCCTGGGCGACAGAGCAAGACCTTGTCTTAAAAATAGGAAAAAAAAAAAAAAGACTGAAATCCGGGATGTTTACTTCAGATATCCAGTTCTCTTTTTATTTGTTTAAAAATTCTTTGTCCTCAGTTTCTACCTCAGTAGAAAGAGGATCACGATGCCTGCCCTGCTGGGCATAATAGGACAGTATGAGGCTCGGGGAAGTCCAGAGCGTGTGGAAGGTAGTGCTGGCCCAGGCGAGAGGACAGCAGGGGCCGCGGCCTTGACTGGGTGGCCGGGCCCCCAGCCTCCCTAGCCACCCTGCAGGAGGCCGGAGGCTGGGGCTGCAGGCAGGACGGCCAGGCAGCCTTTGCCTCTGACCTGCTTCTCTCCGCAGGGAACCTGTGGTGTCGCCAGGGGATCACACCCAGCTACCCGCAGGGCTCCAGCTGGGAGCACGTGTCCAACAACGTGTGCAGTGTGTCCGTGGGGCCCCTGGACCAGGTCAGGGGGTCAGAGGGTGGCGCGTATTAGGGTGCTTGGGTCCCCAGTGACCCCACTGCAGCGGGGCCGGGCCTGAGTGGGTCTGTGTTCCAGGTCTGGGTGATTGCCGACAAAGTCCAGGGCAGCCGCAGTCTGAGCCGGGGGACGGTGTGTCACCGCACAGGCGTGCAGCCCCACGAGCCCAGTGGGCAGGGCTGGGACTATGGCATCGGGGTGAGTGGGGGCAGCTGGCCCGGCCAGGGCTGTGGCCACACTGGGACTCGGGCAGCTGGGGTGGAAGGAAGGTCCCCCGGCAGAGCCCCTGGGAGCCCTGGCACCCCCTGTAACACAGCTCTCTCCTTTCAGGGGGGCTGGGACCACATCTCTGTTCGGGCCAATGCCACCAGGGCGCCCCGGAGCTCATCCCGGGAGCAGGAGCCGAGTGCCCCGAAGGAGGCCCCGGGCCCCGCCTGCTGCTGAGGCCACAGCGCACCTGGATGCTGATGGTGCCCATTTGAAGGATCGAGGCTGAGCCATTTTTGTGCTGCCGTGTGCACTGTGGGGGGGCCGCCCAGGTGGGCTCAGGAGGGAACCTGGCCTGAGGCCATGGCCACTTCAGAGGCACTGGCTGAAATGAAATAGCCCAGAAATGTGAAGGTCCGTGGACACCCCGCAGGTGTCGCCTCCCACGTGCCCCCTCCCGCCCCCACCTGCAAGAAACACCACAGGTGGGGGTGGGGCTGCACCTCCCAGAGGCCCCGCCCCTCCTGCCCCTCAGCTTCCCACCTCCACGAGAGCCCAGGGAGGAGTCCCCTGGAGCCAGCCCGTAGACAGCAACTTGGGCCTGCCACCCCTGCCCCTCCCCACCCGAGAGACCCTGGCCTGCTGCTCAGGGCCACTTTGTCATGAGCTGTGACTGGTTCTCAGAGCAGAACTTGCAAAGAGGGTTTAATTTCACAGCTAAGGCTCAAGTGGGCGGGGTGTCTTCCTCCCCCGGTGGGCCAGGGCTAGAAGAGGACAGAGGCTGCCCAGGGTTAGGAGATGGCGTCTGTGTGCTGGGTCACCGTCATCAGCCCCTAGATAGCCCCTTCCCCAGACATGCAGGGGGTGCAGGGGCTCCTTGGGTGTGGGATCATGTTGGGCAGCAGGCGTCCTGGGGAGCAGGACTGTGCCTGGGCTGGCAGGGGGGTGTGGACAGAGACCCTCAGTCTGCCCTGCGCACCCCAGGGCGAGAGCCCTGCCAGGCCAGGCGAGGAAGAAGGCCCTGGCTGAGTGACCCTGGCTCCTGTCCAGCAACTTCTCTGCTGCTTTATATCCATTGTGCCCCGTTTGGGGACTTTGCTTCCTACACTGGACACTTTGCCTAGGAGGTTGTCAGAGCCAGGTCCTGTCTCTGCTCAGTTGGAGGTGGAATGAAGGGCCTTGTCACCAACTGGCCTTCCTGGGATCCTGCGTGTCTCGTCATCAGCAGGGGGTCAGCTGTGCGTTTATATCTGATCCCACTTTGCTGCACAGTGTCTGTCACCCAGACACTGACTCTAAGAAAGTTCTCCTCTGGGGTCCCCTCCCATGGTGGGGGGTGCTGTTGGGGGCGGGGCCAGGTGTGTCTGATACGGGGCTCAAGCCAGTCGTGGGCGATGGCCCCGTGCTGCGTGTTTACATTTCAGTGTCAGTTGTCCTGTGGGTGGGCATTGTGGTTCGTCCCCTGCAACGTCGCCCTGTGTGCCCTGCTGTAACTCGCCATCTGCAGGTGGCTCTCAGCACAGGGTGTCACTCCGCCTTTCTCCAGGGTGACATGTTCTCTCACTGCTAAGCACCAACTGTTTATCCACTCAGCATCCTTTGGATGCTTTATTCAATAAAACTTTGCACCAGAGTGTAAATGGCACGATGGGTTTATTGCTACATTGTGATTAAAACGCAGTCCCTGTGCACTTGTGCGTGGTCAAAAGCAGCAACTGCTGTGAAATCTTTTATTTTCATTTTATGACACAGCATTGATTTCATTAGTACTTTGAAGGGACCATTAGAAAAAATAAAAGCAAATTTGTGTCATTTAAGAAACATTTTCACCACAATTACAGCAGGAGCATGGGCCGTTCAGTTCCAGTCGCGTTTTCCCAGACAGAAAAGTGGCAGTTCTGGTTTCTCTGCTTGTGCTGGTGAGGACCTCGCCTCCGGAGCTGGCTCAGGGCGCTGGTGCCAGGCTGGGTGGGTAGGTGGCTGGGTTGATGGCCCAGGGTTGCGGCCCAGGTGGCCAGGGCTCAGTAGCATGTGGGTCCCTGACTTGCTCGTGTGACGACTTTGGGAAACTCAGACTTCACGGCCCAGGCAGAGCTTCCCTGCAGGACCGGAGAGTCCAGCCTGGGATTGGGGTCCTGGACAAGGGCCAGGGAGCAGCCTGGCAGCAGGCCTGCTGCAGACCTATCCCCTCGCCTCCCGTAACACTTGACACCCCGAAGTAGGACTGGGACATCGGAACATCCTTACTGTTACGGCCACGGGTGAAGGACTGGCAGCTGGCCCTAGGTCACCCTCTGGGAAGCAGAGGGTGTAGGTGCCAGTTTGGGGCAGAAATCCTGGGCAGCCCTGGGCTATGGAGTGTCACCATTCATGGTCTCCTGGACAGAGCCTCCACTGGGCACCCTGCCCTGTGCTATTGGGCTCAGCCTGTCTGTCCATTCAGCAAGGACGGAGCCCTGCTCTGGCCGCAGCTCGGCGGGAAACAAAGGCTGCCAGGTCTGTAGCACCCTGACTGCCCTCACACTGGAGGCCCCACCATGTCACATCCCCGCCGAGCGGGTGCCCACAGCTGGGAGGCCTGGCCTCCTCTCTCTTTCCCGAGCTTAGACCTATGCTTAGCCCCAGATGAGGCCCATGGGGGCAGCAGGACTGGCACGAGAGCAAGTCTAGCTGAGGCAAGACCCACGTGCCGGGGCTGCCTTCCAGACAGCCTGACCAAAAGTCCCTCAGGTGCCACCTGCAGCCCTTGATATGGTGGCCAGGGCTGAACCCCAAGCCTGTTGGTGCATTTAGCGTCTGGTGCCAGGACCCCCAAGGAGAGGGCAAGGCCAGCTTTGGTGGGGACTGGTCAGCTAGAGCCCTGGGCCCAGCTTGGCCCCCAACCATATTACCTGGGGAGGGGTCTGGCCCCCAGGGGCCTCTGGGACAGCTCCGGGCCAAGGGACGAGGGAGGAGTTGAGAGCAAAGGGGCCAAGTCCTGCGGAGCCAGTGGGGCAGGAATGCCAGAGAGAAGGAAGCTGGGCCTGAGGTGGCAGGGACGTGCCAAGCCTCCCGGGCCCTGCCACCCCAGTTGGGGGAAGGAAGTGCTCCTCCTCCTCCCCCAGGCTCCACTCACAGAAAGCCCCCAAAGGGTCCCCCAACTCAAACCAGGACCCAAGACATCCTAGAGTCCCACAGACTGCCCTTGACAATTACAGGGCAACCCCACATCAGTGACGAATATGACACTATGTGGGAGGCCCAGGACAAACCCCCTCTCCCCACACAGGCCAGGGCTGGGCAGGAGGCTCCAGGGCCTGGAAGCTTCTCTCCTGGGTGAGCCCAGAGGGCAGCGCTGGGGACACCCAGCTGCCTCCAACTCCAGCTTCTCGGAGCCCCCAGGGATCAGGCCCAGATGCTCCACAGTTGGGGTGCTGCCCCCACAGAAGCCCCCACTCAGGAGGAGGGAGAAAGAGACTCCAGCCCCTCGTCCCAAGGTTCCCTTAGAGTGAATTCGAGGTCACTTGATGAGGGTCTCTGGCAGCTGGCCTTGATGCTCCAACCATCTCGGGCACCCTCCACAGAGGCCTCAGGCTTTGCCCGGCTTGTTCTGGGCCTCAGTTTAACCCGAATGAGGACGCTGAGCCCAGGCCTCAGCCAGCCTCACACTGCTGTTGGAGGCGGGTCCTTCCCGGGCCTTGGCCAAAGTGTGGGTGGGACACTTGTAAGTAAACCTTTTCCTGGAGTCTCCCTCGCCCAGGAGGGTGTCGGGGTGAAGAGAATTTAGCTGCAAAGCCTTTCAACTCCCCATTAGTGGGAAAGCAGGACCCGGGCTCTGCACCAAGGTTTGGGCCTCAGGCCGCCCGGAGTCATGGCCTCTCTGGGCCACTTGCTTGTCCCCACAGGTGCAGGAGAAACTGCTGGGGACGTTGCGGCTGAGAGCCCAGGGAAAATGGAGTCACTGGGGCTGTGTCCTCAAGGGATGTCACCACCCATCTGGGGCCCAGCACGGGGGACCAGGGCTGGGATGAGCAGGCCTGCCACCACTGCCACCAGCCCAGGGCCGGGCCTAGGTGCCCTCTCGGAAGCTGTGGATCTGTGTGGAGTACCGCTGCAGGTGGCCTTGCGGCTGGGCCTCGGGGGCGCCAAGCGCGCCCCCCGCCTGCTGTTGTTGCTGGTAGTGCTGGTAGAGCTTGGGGCCTGGCCCCTCCAGGCCCGGCAGGCGGCTGCTGGACATGGTAAGGATGGTGGCCGTCAGAGACTTGATGTAGTTCTTGGCCAGCGTGAGCGTCTCGATCTTGGAGAGCTTCTTGTCGGCACGCACGTGCGGGATGACCTCGCGCAGCGCCTGGAAGGCGTTGTTGAGCTTGTGCATGCGCTGCCGCTCGCGCTCGTTGCTCTCCAGCCGCCGCTGCGCGCTGCTGTCCCGCCGGCCGCCCGGCCCCAGCCCCGGCCCCGGCCGTTTGCGCCCGCCCTCGGCCCGCGCCCCCACCGCCCGCGCCGCCCGGCTCCGCACGCCCTTGGCCGGATCGGGGCCCGCGCCCGGCGGGGACCTGTCGGGGGTGCGCTCCCCAGGGGCGGCCTCCGCGTCCGCGTCCTGTGGCGGGGCCCGGCGCCGGGGGGGCCGGCTCTTGGTCTTCATGGCTCTGGACTGGTTGTCCCGGGAGGAGGAAGCTGGGAGGGGGCCCTCGAACTGAAATCCAGAGCACAGGACACGGTGGTCACTGGCACAGCCAGGGGACACTGAGAGCGGCCCTCCGAGGCAGCCTCGCTGAGGGCAATGGCACCAGGAGCCAGTGGCAGCGACCACTCTGTGCTCAGGGACCCCAGGGTCTTTCCGTTCACACAGCCCTGAACTGACCCCACAATGACCCCTCAGACGAGTCCCTGTTCTTGCGCTGCCTTACCCCTGGGTGACTGTGGCCCACTCCCCTCTCTGTCCCGAGTGCCTCCTGAGCTCAGGTGACCTTTGACAATCTGCTCAGACCAACCAGAGATGTGCCCCGACCCTAGCTTAGGGCGGCCCCTCGCCCGAGGCTGCACTACCTCCTCTTTGCCCCACTGACAAGCATGGACTCCAGCCACCTCGCTCCTGTACTGCCCCGCTGGACGTGACACACGCAGGGACAACATCGGAGCACGACCGCTGTGGACATGGGGCAGCTGTCGGAGGCCAGAGGTCGACAGTGGCCCCTGCAGCGGCCCGCAGTCCCACCGCGTGGATGGCCCCTGCAGGGGATCCAGGTCTTGAGCCCAGTCACCCGTTTTCTCCCAGCCCCCACCCGGTCCTGCCTCTGAGCCCCTCCCCGCGGCCCCACCCGGACCCACAGCTCCCGGCTTACCTGGGGATCCGCGGCCGCACGCGCCGAGGCTGCCCACGGGGGACAAGGACACGTAGCTTTAGCCGCCCCGGGCGGGGCCGCAGAAGCCTGTAAATGGACCCGCTGGGCGGGGCCAGGGCGGGGCCGGGGTCGCGGTGTCGGGGGCGGGCCCAGGGGGCGGTGGCACCTGCCAGCGGGCGGGCGGCCCAGCCTAGCACGGCGCTTTCGGGACCGGGGAACCCGGTGGTGACTCGGTGGCCGCGCAGCCCGGTCCCGCTCCTCCCGCCCCGCCCCTTAGCCTCGCCCCCTTGCCTTCCCGGCCCCGCCTCCCTGTCCCTTCCCACAGCCTCCCCAACCTGCGGCCTCTGCCCCTCCCCCCACACCCTCCCCTCCCCCCACAGCCTTCCCCGCCCCCACATCCCCCGCAGCCGGCTGGGGTCGGCTGGAGCCCAGGGCGCCCGGGTGCGTGGCAAGGCGGGGCCGCGGGCCCATTTCGCGGATGAGGAGGCTGAGCCCTCCGTGGGAGCCCGCCCTGGCGGAGGGGAAACCCCACGACTGCACGTGGCCGTCGCACCTGGCCTTGGGGTTAAGGCTCAGAACACCAAGCCACTCACAGGAGAAAAGCCATCCTGCAATACTAGGATCTTAAATAGGCAGCGACCACAGCCTTCCAGAGCAACAGCCCAGACTCCTAAGGGACCGGGAGGCGGACTCCGAGGCGGCGGGTGCTTTGGGCAGGTCTCCACCCGGAGGCAGACAGCCTGGGCTCCAAACCAGCTCAGCTGCCCGCCGCTTTACTGGACCCCCCCATGCCTCGGTCTCCACACCTGTTACAGGTTAAAAGGGGCTAAAAGCAGCACCTTGCTCAGGGGTCACTCGGGACTGTAGCAATGTGGTGACAGGGAGTCTTGGTGCGGCTGGGAGACCTGGGCTCCACACACACTCCCAACACCCAGGACCAGCTGGGAGCCGGTCTCTGCTCTGTCCCAGGCATCTCTGAATGGGGACTCAGAGGTTTCCATCTACTCCCAGGGGGTCACACCAGTCTTGGAGCTGCCCCCTTAGCCATGGTTTTGGTAGGAAGCTGTTCCCACACTCTTGGCAGGTGGGTCCTGGAGGGAGGGACCAGGAGCGAGGGCAGGGCCACTGGGGCATGGAGAGGCTGGGTTTGGAGCCGACATTAGGGAGGTAGCCTCTGGCCTGGAGCCTGCTGGGACTGGGCCAAACGCAGACCACGGAAATAAAAATGCTTCTGAAATTGTTCATTGAGTGCAAAGGCTCCGGATTACAGATTTGCTTCAAGGCAGCACCAACCACATAAAAGTTTATAGTTTTCCAGGGATTATGCAAATCTTCATGTTCGCAGGAGCGTGGGGAATCTAGGTCTGTCATGGAAAAGGGCATACGATCTCCAGAGGGCCCATGGCAGGGCCCAGGGCCATGGGCACACGCATGGCCGTGCCAGGCGACCCTACTCTTGCAAGGTGGGAAAAACATGGAATAAACGCAGCAACAGAGTTCTATAAATATATAACTATATTTATTTTGAATATTAAATAGTTTTTAAATTACAAGCAATTTATTGAATCACACTATGCATCAATATACAGTAAAAATCTTACAATTTAAAAATGTACACAATTTAAACTGAAAGTTCATTAACTGTTATATTGCCGTGAACTTCTCTTGACTGTGTTAAAGTACAGCGGGAGACCCGGTGGTGTGACAGCCCCGTCAGTCCTCCTCTGCAGCTGGGAGTGAACAGTGGACACTCACACCAGGTCCATCATCAAGATCCAGCTCCACCCTCGAGAACCTGAACACTCAAACAGCACAAGTTCGGGCCACTTGAATTGATCTCAACAGGCTGTCGGTAATTCAATACTGTCAACACATCGTTAAGAATTTACTTATATACTAAAGAGAATTTCCTTTGTTAATAGCCAAGGCTTGAGCCAACCCCATTACTACTTAGGAATATTGTCTTTGAGACTTAAATCCGAAATAATTGTGTACACCCATTCTTACTTTAAGGCTACTTCTCATAAGGCTAATGTTTTGAAGCCCCCATAACTGAAGCCCAACCTTTGGAGTATAACACGTGGTTCACTTCTAAATTTTCAGATATGGGCCAGGAGCTGCCTCCCTTCCCCCGGGGCCCTCAGGACAGACATGCAGTAGGTCATTAACACTACAAATACCCTATGGGAAATATGAATTAAAGGAAGAGGTTTTGGAAGGCGTTTTATGGCATCAAGACATACAAAGACTTTTCTGAGATAAACTCATTTCTATAGAAACAATCGAGCCTGTACATTTAAAAATAGAACGAATGCTCTGTTTTCAATTCAGTTTAGTTGAGGTTCTTTCACCCTTAAGATGAACGGCTTCTTACCCAGACACAGTCTAAGTCTCAGAGGGATCTGAGGGATGCTTTTTCTACACTGCCTTTTCTGGCTTATGACAGGGTCATTTAATAACACAAAATAGCATCTGCTAGGAAGGAAATGAAAGATTATTTTTATTATAGTATTTAAAATATACAAACTCCACCACAGTAAGACTAATTAAAATCTGATAGATTCTAGACTGCTACGCAAAGGAGGCCAGGAGAGATCACTGTGAACCAGGCATTCTAACGTTGCCCCACATCATCTAGAGCTGCGGTTCCCAACCTCCGGACCGGGGCCAGGCTACAGAGCTCCACTGCCCACACCCCAACTTCCCCCACCCCGGTCCGTGGAAAATTGTCTTCCATGCAACTTAGGAACGAGTGGGGGGCCACAGACCAGGAGGTGAGTGGCCGGTGAGCTTCATCTGTATATACAGCCCCCCCCCCATCACCTGCATCACTGCCCAAGCGCTGCCTTCCACCACCTCCCGCCCCAGTCTGTGGAAAAACTGTCTTCCATGAAACCAGTCCCAAGGTTGGGGACCACCGATCTAGAGAATGCCACTGGTTTATTTCATTGCACAACTGATTAGAACAAGTACATTTTGAAAATCCACTACTGTTAACCAACTTGTTAGTTAAAAAAAAAAAAAAACCAACTGAATTGAACAACAAAGCACATGCTAACATTTCAAAAATGGGCTGAAAATTTCAATCTACTTAAATTTCCTGTGTATTGCTTGAGATTTCAAAAAAACATGTTTTACATGTTTATTATAAATATAAATCTTCCTTTCCATGCAACACCACTACTCTACTCCCCCAACTCAACGTATAAAATGTTTTGGCAATTGTGAGAGTGATATAGACTTAAAATCAAATTGAGAATTATGTTGTTAAAATCTCCTTAATCATAGTGAAAAATGTACAATCCCAAAATATCAATAAATTTATCCTAGGCTAACTGTGTACGAAGACTATATATCCTATGGATCTGCTTGATTTTTACTCATTAAATCTGAACTCCTTAAGTCTATAATTTGAAAAAATGAGTATAGTCACCTCTCATTTCTCTGTCAACCAAGACTGGCAGTTAGATGTAAAAATTCAGAAAACTGAGGAAGTCTCCATAGCAAGAAACTGTGAGTTATGACAATTTTGGCAAAATCATCTTCTAATGCCCTGTTAATTTTTTAAAAAAACATATGCACGTCACAAGAGCCAGTGCTGTCTGCACAGCCCGGGAGCACACTGGGTTCACACCAAGCTGGGCTGCAGGGGCCTCTCTTCATTCTACATTTTCTTGCTTTGGAAAGTTATTGCTTAGTATAAAAAATTAGTGGAGTGAACCAGAACTGGTACTAAAGGTCATAATTTGCTATATGAACTCCGGCCATGTCCACATCTGCATTTTGCACTAGAACCCGAGTTCCTCCGATTTACACCGGGCAGCCCCGCCTGGGTCTGGAGAGCCAGCCTGGGGTTACCCCAGGTCTGGAAAGCACATCAGCACCGGAAAATATCTGGGGTGAAGGGACAGTGTGAGGGGGCCCCAGGCTCGTGGACCCAGCTGGTACCAATGGCGACTCCCCCAGCACAGTGAGCTGTGCCGGCCACCGGAGGCTTCCTCACATCCGGGCAGAGCTCACCGAGGGCAGGATGACGTCAGCCTTGTGCTGCGAACACCGGCTCCTGCCAACACCACGAAGCTGCACTGGAAACATCGGTCCCTTTCAAAGCAAGAGGAGAACTTGGTGTCTAATGTAGAAGGGAAGGGTCTGAGCAGATAAGCCCCAGGGCCACATAGGGCCACTCAAGGTCCCAACCAGGCAGATGTGTCAGCTGCTGAGGCTCTGCCCTTGTCCCTCAGCTCCGTGCCCCCACAGGTGCAGGCTGTAGTGTATCTCCGAGGCTACAAAGAGACTGGCCACACCTGGACGTGACTTGGAGTGGCTCCGAGGGGAAAATTCAGCTGTGGAGATTTTTTAAAAAGCTCAAATCAACACCACCTGAAGTGTACAAACAATCAAACCATCCTCAACAACCAGAGCCCTCTGTGGAGATGCATCTTCCTCCGAGTCCTGGCTTCTGGAAGGTCGGACTCATGAGGTCACTGAAGCTACACAGTAGTCAGCCTCCTAGACACAGGCAGGAGGGCGAGGGCCGGGGCACCAAGTTCTGGGGCACACCACCAGTCCATTTTTACCAGAAGGGCTTTTAAAAGTTGGGAGGTGGGGTGGAAGAATTGCACGGAGAGGCTGCAAGACCCTTCAGCTCCTCAGAGAGAAGCCTCATCTGCTGCAGAGAAACCACCTTGTAGACAAGAGACAAAAAATGTGTTTGCTTCCATCAACACAACAGAGTGGCATTTTTGGACTCACTGAAAATATTTCCTATAAGAACATAAAACACTAACATTCAGAATCATTATCATTTATGAAAGAGTACCATATGTACAATTCCAACAATTCCAAGGACAGCATAACACTCGAAATATTTAAGCTTTACAGGTACCATGCAGAGCAAACTATAGAACAGAAAAAAAAATCAAACTAGTGGGTAGCACCAGCTTGACCTGCCTTATTTTCCTTGAATAATTTAAGATTCTGTACAACAATGGAGACTCTTAACATTTATCCACAGTGCAATTACAGAAAGCAATTAGTGATTTCTTTAAAAATAATAAATATGGCTCACTCGTGACCATTTCCCCAGTGCGTCCTCTGCGGCGCCCATGCAGGCACCGGGTGTACCAGTGTGGACGCACAGAACACCCACCTGCAGCGCAGACACACCGGTGTGCACGGTTCTGCACACAGAGGTGGTGTGGGCGCTTCCCCAGAACGACCACTGCGTGAGCACTTCAAGTGTGAGAGCCGCCGCGGATGCGCGAAGCTGAGGGACACGGCCAGACTCCCCACGGGGGCTCCCCCAGGGCCCCGCCTCAGACACAGCGCAGGGCGTCTCCCTTCTCCTGGTGCTCTCTGCTGCTCTCCCAATCTCACGGCAGCAAATGTGGAGGGGCTGGCGCTGCTCGGGCTGAGGGCATTGGGACTGCGGTTCGGGGCAGCAGCCTCCGACCTGAGAGCACGTCGGCAGCCGCCTAGTCTTTTTCTCCGTCTTCACTGCTTCCTATTTAGGGGAGAGGAAGCAACACAACAAAGCTGGGTTTTTAAAAACGATCATCACAGACTAACAGTTTGCACGGTCTGGGAGGTGCACTGCCGGAAGAGGAACCGAAGCTAGTGCTTGGGTCCTAGCACCTGCCCGAGCTGCCCCGGCTCCCCTTTTAGCAGCTGCACCTGCGCAACTCTCCCGCAGACACAGCTGCTTGGCTCCCACGGCAGCTGGATGCCAACGCTCAGCACAGGGCCAACCCACCCTGATCCACACGTCTGTCCTCGGACAGAGTGTGAGGGAACCGGCAATATCTAATCAGCACACGTGAAACACAGTGCAAACACAAATAAAAGCTCTTTATATTTCATATTTATTATTTGATCTGTAAACTTCAAATTAAAAAATGTACCTATTACCATTTATCTTGCAATCTAGTTATGGGGAAACGAGGGTCCATATGTACAGACAGCACCACTTCAAATGCGCCCCGTCCCGTAACTCCCACCAGCCCGCTGCTATCGCACGAAGACCAACACTTAATGGCAAAATCAACATTCCCAGGGGCAGAGCCAGATGCACTTGGGCTCAATTCCAAACTCACAGGTCACGTGCTCGCAGGAGCATATGCCTCCAAAGAGCAGTCCCTCTGGGGAGGAGGTGGGAAGTTGGGAGAGGGTGACTAGCACAAAAAGGGATAACAGGGGGATGCAGGGAAGAGGGAGAATTCCACCCCGGGGACATCCTAGTGACCCAGAGCTGTGGTGCCACCCACTTGCTCCTCCCTGCAGGGGTAAGCAATGATGAGCCTGCAGAGTGACTGAGGACAGGGGATGTGGCCCCCAGACCACAGTGTCATGATTGTGGGAGTGTGACAAAAACCAATCTGTAATCTACTCAGCAAACACCACAGACACATCAGCTCCACGGGCCATCAGGGCACGTCCCTGGCCCTGCCCCGTCCCCCAGCCCAGCACAGGACTCTCACCTCCTTGCTCGATGTCCGAGTCGGTCAGGTGCGTGAGGGAGAAGCTGGCGATGTTGGCAGGGGAGATGGAGAACCTGGAGTAGGGCGCCACGTGGGGCCAGCTCTGCTCCGTGCCCCGGGCTGGGGGCGGCGGTGAGAAGTACTTTGACGTTTGCAGAGAAGGCTTGGAGCAGAGAAGGTTACTTGTTGTCTTTGACATAAAAGGGTCTGGGGAGAAGTCATCATCCCATTCAAAGCCTCCACCTAGAATAAAACAAAACCAGGAAACCCTCCCTTTATCACTGCGCGATAAAGAAGAGAGGGAGCACAAAGGCACAGGTGTGCTCGGCTAACAGATGGCAGAGCTGCTCCCTGGTGTCAGGAAGGCATCATTTAAAGAAACAGGTGACATTATCCTCAAAAACCGTTTATGTTATTCAAAGCTCTGTTTTTCAGTTTCTTTTAAAACTAATCAGTGAAGTGAAATACCTTCTTCATCCGTGGAACTTTCGGAATTTATGCACCTGCTCAGGTAGGGTGGCCCTGAGGACGGTGCTGGGCTGCTCAGCTCTGGGCCACGCGCCTCTCCTCTGCAGGGCCCCAGCTCTTTGGTTGGGGTCTCCTGAAAAGCCAAACAGAAACTGTCAGCAAAGGCCTGCTCACAGGAACCGGCCAGTGTAACCGCACCCCAGGCCAGCAGGTCGTCTGACTGCTAACTGTGAAGTGTGCATCTTAGAACAAGGCTGGCTTCGGGCCTGGGTGGGGTAGAATAGACACGGAGCCCTGTCTTTCCCTGCTTGCAGCTCTGACACCTGGGCATACAGGAAGCTGCTCTCTCAGGCCTCGGGGAAGTAAACAGCAGTAGGCAGATAGGGGAAGAACGCCAGAATTCAAAGCACCACCAAACCAGCACTGAGTTTGCCACTTTTCCCTCCCATATCCACTGGCCTGGACTCAACCAAGCCCTAAATCCAAAGCAAGCGCTGGTTGTGAACAGGGAGTTCCAGGAGAAGCCTTTGATTTCGGTTCTAGGAGCAGAAAGGGGGCCTTCTGACGCTCAGGAAAAGAACAAACCTCCAGGTTATTTTGTTTTCCTCTCTCAGGTCTCTCCCAACCCCAAGCAATCCTGGGTGACAGGTGCCTACAATTCTGAGGGAACAAAGCCCCCTCTCCCCTGGAGGACTATGATCTCAAGAGTGAGGGGCACCCCTGCTGCTTTCTGTCCCACCGCCTGGCTGCAGACATGGCAGAGCTGCAGGAAATATGCAGCATAGTATGTATGGTACCTAAAGCCCCAACTTTCTGGCTGGAGGACCAAAAAGGGGAGGCCCAAAGAATCGGAAGTACCAGGGACCTCACAGAGAGGCAGGAGCTGTTGAGGAACTCCCGGGCTTACCCCTGAGCCACGTGTGGTAGATCTGACCCCAACAACACACCAACGCCTTGAAAAGTGAACTGCAGGGGAGACCACCACCAAGCTCCAGCCTGGCCAGTGGTGGGGACACATGTGGCTGGGTTCGAATTAGCACAACAAAGGCTCTCAAAGGGGAACTGACACTGAAACCACAACCCACAGAAGGTTGGTTGGAACTTGTGGCCTGAACCCACTGGGTCAAGCCTGCTAAGACAAAAATAACATCTCTGTAGAATTTAAACAAGACAGAATCACGTAACATGATGTGAGGCTACGAAATCTAAAATTACTTAGGCAGACAAAGAACCAGGAAACCTCAATTCACAGCGGAAAAGACAATCCACAGATGCCAATGTTAAAGTGCCACAGATGCTGGATTACCTGAAAAAGACTATTACAAAAATGCTCTTACAAGTAAAGTCACTCTTAAAATAAATGGAAATATAGAAAGTCTTAGCAAAAGAATAGAGGATGAAAAGAATGACAAAATGCAAATTTCACAGTAGAAAAATACAATAACTAAAATTCAGAAACTCACTAGAAGAATGGAGATGACAGAGGAATTAGTGAATGTGAATACACAGCAACAGAAATTACCCAATCCAAACAAAAGCAAGAAAAAAATCAGAGAAGAAAAGAAAAGAGCCTCAGGCCTCGTGGGACGACACCAAAAGGTACCACTGGAGTCCCAGGAGGGGTGAGACAGAACATGGTACAGAACAAGTACTGGAAGAAATAATGGCTGAAAACTTCTCAAATTTGTCGAAAGATGTAAAACTACAGATTCAAGAAGCTCAGCAAATTGGAAATGGGATAAACACAAAGAAATCCATGCCCAGATGCATCATAATCAAACTGCTCAAAGCTAAGGACAAAGAAAACAATCTTGCAAGCAGCCAGAGATAAAACATGTATTACAAACTAAACATCCCAAATCCGAAAACCTCAAACCCAAAACGCTCCAGAATCTGAAATTTTTTGAGCACTGACAAATGCTCAAAGGAAATGCTCACTGGAGCATTTGGGATATTGAATTTTCAGATTTGGGATGCACAACTGGTAAGTATAATGCAAATATTTCAAAATCTGAAAAAATCCAAAATCCAAAACACTTTTGGTCCTAAGAATTTCAAATAAGGAATACTCAACCTGTACTTCTAGGGGAATAATAATGATTTGAGTGAAGATTTCTCATGAGAAACCATGAATGCCAGAAGGAAGCTATACATTTTTACAATGCTGAAAGAACTGTCAGCTCAGAATTCTATATTCAGAGAATGTATCCTTCGGGAATGAGTGTGTGAAATAAAGACAGTATTAGATGAAAAAAAAACCATAAGAATTTTTTTTTTTTTTAAAAAAGAAGAAAAGCAAAGAAGCCAGGTGCAGTGGCACACACCTGTAATCCCAGCTACCAGCTACTTGGGAGGCTGTGTCAGGGGGTTTGCTTGAACCCAGGAATTCAAGATCAGCCTGGGCAACATAGTCAGCTCCCATCCCTCCAACACCACAAAAAAAAAAAACACAAAGAAAAGCTAAACAGAGTTCTTCAATTAGAAGGGAAATGATACTAGAAAAAAATCTGAGGCCGGGCGCAGTGGCTCACACCTGTAATCCTAGCACTCTGGGAGGCCGAGGTGGGCGGATCGCTCAAGGTCAGGAGTTTGAAACCAGCCTGAGCAAGAGCAAGACCCCATCTCTACTAATAATAGAAAGAAATTAATTGGCCAACTAAATACATATAGAAAAAATTAGCTGGGCATGGTGGCGCATGCCTGTAGTCCCAGCTACTCGGGAGGCTGAGGCAGAAGGATCACTTCAGCCCAGGAGTTTGAGGTTGCTGTGAGCTAGGCTGACGCCATGGCACTCTAGCCCGGGCA
>CAUYRT010073397.1:0-12798 GCA_963574885.1 Lepilemur ruficaudatus
CCACCATGCCCAGCTAATTTTTTACATATATTTTTAGTTGGCCAATTAATGTTCCTCCATTTATAGTAGAGACGGCGTCTCACTCTTGCTCAGGCTGGTCTCGAACTCCTGACCTTGAGCTATCCACCCGCCTCGGCCTCCCAGAGTGCTAGGATTACAGGCGTGAGCCACCGCGCCCGGCCAAGCAGTACTTTTCAAAAGAAGACATACAGGCCAACAGGCATATGAATAAATGCTCAACATAAGGAATCATCAGGAAAATGAAAATAAAAACTACAATGAGATATCATCTCACCCAAGCAAAAATGGCTTTTATCAAAAAGACAAAAAATAATGGATGCTGGCAAGAATGCAAAGAGGAATGCTTGTACACTGTTTTTGAGAGTGTAAATTAGTACAGCCCCTGGGGAAAACAGTGTGAAGATTCCTAAAAAAAAAACTAAAAATATAACTACCATATGATCTAGCACGCTCACTACTGGGTATATATCCAAAAAGAAAGAAATGAGTATGTTGAAGAGATATCTGCACTCCCCTGTTTATTGCAGCACTGCTCACAATAACCCCCATGTGAACAGTCCACCGTTCACAATGGAGTTCGCTGTTCCAACAGAGATATGAAATCCACCTGAGTGCCCAATAACAGATGAATGGATAAAGAAAATACATGATAGAATATTATTCAGCTATAAAAAAGAATGAGATCTTGACATTTGCAGCAACATGAATAGAACTGGAGGTCATTCTGTCAAGTGAAATCAGACACAAAAAAACAAATACCACATGTTCTCATTCATAAGTAGGGCTTAAAAAAGTGGGTCTTATGGAGACAGAGAGTTTACTGGTGGTTACCAGAGGCTAGGAAGGGTAGCAGGGGGAAGAAGGGGATGAAGAGAGGTTGATTAATGGGTACAAAAATAAAATTAAATAGAATGAATGCAGTCTAGTGTTCAATAGTATGGTAGGGTGACTATAGTTAACGATTACTTATTGAATGTTTCAAAATGGTTAGAATAAAAGAACTGCAATATTCACAACACAAAGAAAAAAATGAATGTTTGTGGTGATGGATATCCCAATTCCCATGATTTGATCATTACACATTGTATTCATGTATCAAAATACCACACGTACTCCAAAAATATGTACAGCTATCATGTATCAATAAATAGCAGACAAGAAACATGTATCTAAATTTATGCTTATATGTTTAGAACAAGCAAGACTTCAGCTTACAATTTTCTTATTTTATAGGAAGAGGCTATCTAGCAAAGGAGGCAAACCCAGGACCTTTCTGCCATAGGCAACAAATGAGGACCCAATTAGCCACCACCCCTGCTTTCTGTACACTTTATAAACCAGTTTTATTGAATCTTTAACAAAATGTCAATCCAGTCTACCTCACTAGGAAACATGTTCAGCCTAAGTTTTAAGAGTTGAAATAAATCACAGCAACATTGTTAAGAGTTATGCAAGGCAAATAAACCATCCAGACTGATAAAAGTAAAAGCCTAATCCTGCTCATTTGAAGAAAACTTTGGTTGAGCCCATTCAGCTGGAACCTCCTAAAAGCTTAGAGCACTAAAACGCCTTTGTGGCCTTTCTAGTCCATTTTTAATTTTTGAACAAAATTAATAACATAAATACCTTGGAGTTACAAGCTGCCTTCCTTCCTATAGATATGAAATTCTTTCCCGTATATATTCCCCATCTGTCTTTTCCAAAGCATGGTGCAATTTATGAAGATAAAAATAATTGTATCTATTTTGTAGACGGAGGAATTAAGACACAGAGAGGTACAGTCGCTGGGGAAAGGGCACCTGTCAAGATTAATGTTTCTTTCTCACTTGTAAATTCTTATTAGGCTTGTCCCAAATAAAGAAAAAAACTCTTGATTTATTTACTCCAGAGCTTCTGGTTCTTAACAACTTACCTGTTGTTTGTCTGTAAGCAGAATGAACAGGATTCATACCATTATCCAACAGCACCTTGTCATGGCCTCTACGTATAAGTTTGCCCAGTAGATCTACTAGCTCCTTCCCTTCAGCTCAACTCTCTCTCACCTGAAACAAATTGTATGGACCTGAAATCCTCCTCAAGATTTTAGCCTCTGAAAAGACTTTCATAGTCTGCAAGAAATACTGAGAAGGGTAGAAACGCCCTCCACCAGCCCTTTCCTGAGAAGGCAGAGTGTTGACAGAAGCTTATACTTTGTTCAATAGAAGTAGGAAGATTGGGGATAAGGAGAAGAGTTCTTCCCACCCTCCCCATTTGTCCTGAAGGTAAAGCTCCTCCCCATAGCATGGTGGAAAAAGCAAATGTTTACAGAAAGGGCCAGACCAAGTTCAGGTTCTAGTACTCATTGTTGCTATCTGTGGGAACCCTAGCTAGGCTGCTTACAGCCTTTCTTGGTATTAGTCACCACATCTGTCAAAGGGTGGGTTATAAGACGAGACTTATAGAGAGGTATTGTAAAGATGACCTGAGATCATAGGTAGAAAGCCTAATAGGTGCTTAATGTATCTACCAGTATTCCATTAAAAAGTGAGATGCAGCTGCCATAATCTGCTGGAATTTGTCCTCAGATGCTGAGAGAGGGTCAGTCTCCAGGGTGAGGACCTCCAGGTTGGATGAGCAAAAGTGGGCACTGATCAAAATAAATCATTCTATAGGAGGATGGAGATTTGGCCCTGGATGGAAACAAGTAATGAAAACAAAGTGGACACAGACTTAGAAGAAGGAGGTGGTCAGGCTCCAGAGAAAGGGCTGGGAATTAAGTGTATTCTAAATACTCCTGCCTCTTTCCCTCTATTTTCCTCGCTGGTCTCCCACCCCTCCCTGCCACTCTCCTCCTACTTTCCTAAACACTGCCTCACCCCTCTTCCATTTTAAACACCTCCATCAAGAGTATCTGCTAGCTGGAGTATAACTGGCTCCTCGGGAAATACAAATGACTAAAAAACATTAAAAGCAATTTCAAAATCCATAAGAACCCAGGAAATAGGAATTTAAGCAACAAGATACCTCAAGAAGGCTTAAAATGGGGTGGGATGTGGCCAGAATGCTTTCTAAACTTATATATCTTTGTTTGCTTAGAATTTTAATGTTGAATATAGATAGCTCTTTGGGTATGTCTCAAGGCATAAATAATTCAAATTGCAGGTTCTCTTTTCTTTAAATACTGAAATAACATAGTATACCAGCAAACGTACCTATATTTCTTTCCTTGAAAATAACACACCAAAACAAAAACAAGAATCAGATTTCCAGTGTGGGAGGAAAATGGGTGAAGGGGTGAAGGTATGAAGAGGCTTATGCCAGGTCTTTTGCAGTTAATGAGCAGTGAAACTGGGCAAAGTCGCCCAGGACACCGGCTCCTCTCCTCCCTGATTCCTCCCTAGATGCCGACTAAAGGCAACAGCTTGCAGAGTACTGGTTTGTCTACCTCCTTCCTGACTCCCTTGACACACAGTCAAATGACTCCAAATGAAAATGTCATTTAGCTTAAAATATTAGAGGTATATGAAGACATCTGAAATTGCACACAGATCAAAGTATACAAAGTAATATATGTTCTGGCTCCCCCTCAGGACTGTCATCAAAATAATATAGAAGCCGTTTCTCACCTCCCACACTAATTCCACCACAATCAAAACACAGTTATATATTTGCCTTTTCCAAATTGGGATTTGTGAAATTATGAGCTGAAATGAGTGCACTGTCAACCTCTGGGGTTTCAGAGAAAGAGGCTTGTATCATTTTAACAGGACAAGTTGGGGATCCCTCTAATTTAACCAAACTGGCAAAGAGCTAAAGGCTAAAACTTTTTTCTTTGCTTTCTTTGTCCAGGAAGCATAATCTCATTCTGCATACTATGAAAGTCTTCCCTAATTCTGCCAGTCCCCTCCTCCACACACACAAAAAATTCTCTTCTCTACTCCAGACATCCACAGCACCTACTGCTGGTATCTTCCAAAAGCCCATTAAACAGCAGGAGATGTTTTAGAATAATGAAAAGGGAGTGAGCAATGAAATCAGAAAAGCTAGGTATATGTTCTCGGCCCATTACCCACTGGTATGAACTTAGCAGTCTTACTGTCTCTGAGATCCAGACGGTAGGCATAACATGGATGCCACTACTTGTGAATGTTCACATTTGGTGGTTAATTTCAGGTGCTGTAATGAGACAAGCATATCCATCAACATTTTAGTCAACAAGTCATTTTATGACCACTTGAGAAAAGATCATGATTCCTGGCTGTTGTCTGAAAGTGTTTTATGATACTACTTAGTAAGTAGTAAAACTGGATCAAGTAAGATCAGGAAGAACTGAAAAACTGAGCCCCACAATGGAAGTGTCCATGGCCACAGTCGGGTTGGACATGGCAGAAGCAATGGAGATGAGGGGACCTGGGTCTGGTGCGAGCTCCACTTTAGACTTTCATGGAGAAAACTGTAGAAATTGTGTAGGTGGCTGTGGCTTCCACTTGAGCATGGACAGTCAAGAAGAGCTATTCAGTAACCCCAGCAATCCTGTACTGAGGTGACTCTCACCTTGCAGACTCTGGACTGGTGAGTGATATGGGCCAACACAGAAAGGTGTCAAAGAGCTTTGCTTTGGCCAAATTCTCTCACAGTCCAAAGGCTTAGGGCATGGAGGAAATGGCCAGTGTCTCAGCCCCAGGGTGTCAGGTCTGTAACGGTTTTCATTAAACAGTCCCGTTTACGAGTGAGAGCTCCTTGAGGACCACTGACATGGTGAAGAGGAAGAATGAATGGGAATATTTTTCATGATATGGAAGTCCTACAAAACACTATTAGAAAACAAAGTCATCAAAAAAGGCAAAGATGTGGGCTATTTTTGCACTGAAAACCATCACAAATTGCCCAAACAACAAAAAACTGTGATAGAAGGTTTAGAGCAATCTTGGCTGAACTTAAAATAGTGAATCCCAACCCTCTAAACAAGAATATTAAGTTGCATGAGTCAGAAGACGTTAGGACATGAACCTGTAAACAGATTTCTATTTCAACAACAACCCAACTTTTCAAGTTTTTAAAGAATTATGTAGGAGTCCAGGAAACCTTACAACACTTGTCAGTTGTATTATAAATGCCTTTCAGTGGAAATCAGCTCTTCAGAAATATGGGAAATGGGTGCTTCCCCCTCCTCAAACTCTAAAATCAATGTATTAACATACTAACTACTATGAAAATTACATATACTTACATATTTTCTTTTCATAAGCTAACTACATGCAAAGTTAAATAATATTTTCTGGAGGACAAGCAACCACATCAAGAAACTTTTTTAAATGGTTGGATATTTAATTACATTAAGTAAAACCCTCATGTATTTCTCTTCACAATAAGGGTGCTCTTATATCCTTATACAAGCGGAAATAATTCTGGAACCAAGTCTCCCTCTCCTTTGACCAGGGTGTGGCTGGGCAATTCCTATAGCCCCCTTCCCTAACTTTCCTTTTGCTCTGCTTTGGGTAAGTGAACAGCTATGTTTCTGAGACACATTGTCTCTCCAATGTGATATTAATGCTTTAAATTAGGTTAGAATCAAGATCTTTTGGCCTGATAGACATTCTGTCCATGTAAAATAACTCTGCATTCTTTTCTCTCATTAATTCCATATTGATTTCCCGGTTCAGTTCTCAGAGGCAATCTTATGTTCCTTTTTTGCAGATTGTGGGGGCCTGAAGATACTTCAAGATTGAGCATAGGATGGAAGAAACAAAACAAGGCAAGAGTAGAGTGCCGCTGACCGTGGTGCTGACCACTTTCCACACCAGGATGTGACAGACTAGGAAAATTGGAATCTATTAAATAGAAAGTAAAGTAGAAAAGCAAAGGGATGAAGAGCATGTGTGTAGGGGAAAGATGTTATGAGAGACTCTGAGAGACTCACAGATTTCCAGAGAGACATATTTTGGTATAATTTTCACTTATGAAGAAATAATGAAAATGCCAAAGATGAAACAACTTTGGTAGAGATTTATATAATACTCTGTGCTAGGCACTGGGCTAAACATGTTATTTCCATCATCTATAAGGTACTTTTTCCAACTTATTACCATTTATTTATGAGGAAACTGAGGTTTAGAGAAGTTAAATAATTTTTTATAGGTCATACAGTTAACTGGCAAAGCTAGGACTCAGTCCTAAGGTGTCTTATTCCAAACATTCTCTCTTACCACATAAAAATTACACCCCCATTATCCCCAACTAGTGTGAAAGGATACTTTCCACTTTCCTTCAATGATGCTGTGCTTTTACTGATATTATCACCTCTGAATAAACTGTGATTTTCTTTCCTTTATTTATCTTTGTTGTACACAAAATTTTTCCTGCATAAATTATTAAGCAATTTCTTCAAGAAATTAAACTGCTAAAAACTGACCACATGCCCTCCTGACCATTCAAAGGTATTTCATGTATAACCATCCACTTATCCATCATTCCTGCAGGAGTCATGTCCAAACAACCCTATCAAAGTACTTTTATGCTCCACAAGTCTTGGAAGTTTCTCCAAACAAGGTGCGTGTGCTAAATTCATAATTCTTTATCAGCTTCTATAATAGATTTGAAAAGGTAAATCCAGCTCCAAAACACATGGGACACAGCCCTGCCTGCCCTTTTCTTACATGAAAGCTATCCCATGTATATCTGATCCTATATTCCTTCTGGTTAATGGAAAATTGAGACCTATCTTTTTAAAAATTCACCAAAAGATAAAAGAGATTATGTGTAATCCAGGGATGCTCATAGACATTTGGTTTTATAGTACAGTTAGAAGAGAATGGCCACGATATCAGGAAACTTTGGATTGAATCCCAGCTCTGCCACTAGCTTGCTTTATGGCCTTATGACAATGACTAATGTCTATAAATTTAACTTTCTTCATTTGTAAAAAAAAAATTAATGGCAATGGCTACCTGTGTTTGTCTCCTAATTAAAAATGACTGAGGTGTCCTCAGTTTGCCTCATGAAGCTTAGGAAAATAGGGTAGGGAGAAACATCTTTCTACAGGAAGCCAAGGATAACTGTAGATTCTGGAGCCTCTTTGAGACCAGAATGGGAAGACCACTCAGAATCCATGGATGCTACATTCAGTCCAGGGGCTTGGGCATCTTTGGTCCTTCCCAGAGCAAGAGTTCATAGCTCTCCACTCCTGGGCACAATAACTTGTCTTAGCTACATTTGGTCTCTACTTGCCTGTGTCTTACATCTACCCTTCCCTCCATTCTGGTTGTTATCTGAATTTTCCAGTGTATGCTCCTGAGAAAGAATCTGACCAACATAGCTAGCTACCATGATCTCCACTATAGTCAAAGAAAAGGAAACTGGCTCAGAATACAGCCCCTCTTGCTCAAGCAGCAACATAGGATCCATTTCTTCATCAGGAAATATGGGTGTTGCAGGAATCATGAAATGTTTTCCAAGTATACCAGTGAATAGGAAAATGTGCACAAGGCAAAGTCCATAGGAAACAAGGCTCAAGATTTTAAGAGTCTTCTCCCAGTGGAGTCACACAGGACATGATTCATTTCTCTAGGAACAGGTTGTGATAGCACAAGTAAAGTGTTGTCTACCAAGGATGCTCATTACAGACTCAGCACCCAAGGTTTTTATTGAGGGATGGTCATGCCTATCATGTACCAAAATTCCCAACTCCCAAAGAGAAAGCAGGTGTTCAACATAAACCATACTCTTTGTGCAAACCAAAGACCCATTCTTATCTTTTAGGGAAAGTTGTATATCAAAGTAGGAAACTGTTTACTGGCCAAGTTCCAAGATGTCAGCCAAGGGCCAATTCTGTAAGCAGGTCTTTCTAATAATAGCAAGCTCACCTTTTCTGCACAGGCCTCTGTGCAGGAGAGATGCCGAGAGCACTGGCAGAGAACCAGCCTCCCCCAGACAGAGAAGACTTGTCTGGAGAACTTCACAAGCTCTTTGCAAGGAAAAGTGCATTTGCAGCAGCATTGCCCTTGACCTCCTTGAGTTAGTGGATGATTATGTAGCCCTGGCGATCTGCTTCCACTGATTAAGAAGAGTCCAGCTGCATCACAAGAAGATGTGTCGCAAAAGCTTTGCTTATCAGGGTGGCTATAAAAGGATGAAGCCTCTAGCAAAAATGAATCTAATTACCTGAAAATTGCATCTCATAAAAGTAATATCTGCAAATCCAATCTGGTTTTGTCATTGATTCATATCTGAATTACAGAACTTTCTGCTCTAAAAATTTTAGATCAAAATCCATTCTTACTACTTACTAGTTAGTTGACTTTAGAGGAGTCACTCTGCGTCTCGGAAGGTTGTTTAGTTTATTTGGGGAGTGGCTTTGAAGACCACAGAGTTCAGGTCATCATAGTCTTCAGGTTGTGCTGCATTCTTGTCATCACTTCATACGAGTACCCTCTCTTCTGTCATTTTATAATTTGTCCCTGAGCTCTTCCTGCTGTGTCCACCAGCAGCTCCATACATAAATGTGCTCAGTAAATGTCTATAATAAATCTGTACCTAAACTTCTTCATCTGTAAAATGGATATAATAATACCTGCCTTTCTGGCCTCATTATGTTTTTGTAAAAGCAAAAAAAAAAAAAAAAATGAAGCCTAAAAACACTCATCAGAAGCCTCATGTAAATATCAAATTTCTTATTAATTCTTATTAATTGTGATTGCTCTTCAGCTGAAAATAGTTGCTAACATTTTTGTTTTAGGATTTTATTTTTTAATCATATCTTCCATCTCTCCTGGTCTGACACAAATATTAGAACAAATATGTTGGATTCTTATCTGCTGTGCATGGAATCGTGTTGCCCCAGAAATAATTGTGCAAGTCCTAACATCTAGTACCTATAAATGTGACCTTATTTGGAAATAGGGTCTTTGCAAATGTAATCAAGTCAAGCTGTAGTCATATTGAATTAGGGTGTGCCCCAAAGCCAATGACTGGTGTTTCTATAATAGAAGAGAATTGTATACAAAGACCCAGAGGAGACACATAGAAACATGGCCATGTGAAAACAGAGGCAGAGACTGGAATGGTGCATCTATAAACCGAGGAACAGCAAGGATTGCCAGCAAATGCCAAAGCTAAGAAGAGGTGAGGAAGGATCTTGCCTAGAGCCTTCAGAGAGAACATAGCCCTTGCAAAATCTTGATTTGGGACTTCTAGCCTCCAGAACTGTGAAAGAATAAATTTCTGTTATATTGAGCCACTCAATTTGTGGAAATTTGTTACAGCAGCCCTAGGAAAATATTAATAATACATCATCTCAGCCTCACCGCCATTTCACTTAGCAATTTTGGCCAAATCACTTCATCAGGCCTAGACTTGAATACTGCAGTCTAGAGATGAGATAGAACATGGACTGGCCTTGAGTCCATGAGTTATGGATATAGTATAATAGAACTGGAGCCATACCTTAGAAACAGCCAAAAGCGGAAAATGCTCTAGAGTGCCCCAAAAATGTGGTTGCAACGTTATACTTTCAGTTTCATGAATGAGAAACCCAAGGCTGCAGGTAATGAAATTCCTTAGCTCTGGTCATGTAGTAAGTCAGAGTTAGTGGCAGAACCAGAGGAGAGCTCACCTCTCAGGCCTGGGCTCTCTCCATCACATGCAGGATGTGGCCTGCAATATCAAAAAGCTGCAAGGAACAAGGATGGCCAAACAACCTGCCATGTCCTGGGGCAAAGGGGCCTGCAGAAAGGGGCATGAATGCCTTCGTAACAACAGTAAGTCGTCCCCCCACGTCAGTGTCAGAAATAAAGGAGAAAGCCTTTTTCAGTGGTCTCATTGGTTGGTTCACTGTGGTTTAAGAACAGACCCTGCTCGCCCATTAATTTTAACACCAACTCAGTTTGAAGGGATTTATGGCCAAGCAGTACAAAGAGTGATTTGAATTACAGCTTGGCCCAGTCATGTTCGGGAGGCAAGGGCAGAATGTTTCATTTTCCAGACTGCTGACTTTCTTTTTAAGTCTCCTTCCCTGAAAACATAAATAAAGGTAAGACATTGAAAAATGACCCTGAATTTCCTGCTGGTTGAACTCTGTTTGGAATTAGAAGAATAAAATATGAACAATTTGAGAAAATAACCTGAGAAAGACTGCATGGTGTCAAGGAAAGAGCCCTGGCCCAGGGGACTAGGAATCATGCTCTGCCTTCAACCTGCTGAAGTGTTCTGGAAGTCACTTCCCCAGACTGGGTCCTTGCTTCCTAATCAATAAAACAAAAGCAGCATAGTATAGTGACTTCTCTCACAGGGGCTCAGGTACCACAATGTCTCTGAGTTCAAATTCTGACTCCAGTGCTTATCAGTTCTGTGATGTTGAGCAAATCATTCAACCTTCCATGCCTCGGTTTTGTCATCTATAAAATGGGAATAATAATGACAAAATAATGAACACTCAAATCATTATTTGTAATTTAAGGCAAGTTAACTTCATTATAGGTTTCATCTGATCACAACAGTTATCTGTTTAGTGATGAGGCTCTGGGCACTAGAGCAGTAGGTTTAGACTTAATAGATCTGTGTTTTAATCCTAAAAGTACACTGAGGATGATGCTCAACCTCTCTGCTCATCTACAAAAAATGGAGATAATAATACCTTCTACTTTATATGCATATTGTGAGGATTAAGTGAAATAGTACTCATCATAAAAAAAAACACTCAACACAGTGCCTGGAATATATAAGTGACAAGAAATTATAGTCATCGTTATTTTTCCAGGAAGTCTCTTAGAGACTTTAAATATGTGCCTGGTTCACCTCCCTTGTTCATACAGAAGAATGATTGATGATCTATTTCATTATTAACCTCTTTAGGAATTTCAAATTACAAATCTAGTATTTTATGTCCCTTATAGCAAACCAGCATTCCCTTTTTACAAAAGAGATGCCTATTGTTTTAATTTAAGGTATTCTTTTATTCTTGAGTCTAGCGAGGACTAAAAGATTCTCAGGGTTTTGCATGTAAATCTTTATATCCTTGAAGGCAGCTTCTACGGCCCCTCTAGGCCAGCCCTTCTTTAGAAACAAAGGTTCAAATGTCTATGTAAAATTGGGCCAATCTCTTGTGATGAAAGTTTTAGATTATGTAGCAAGAGATGGAGATTACTCTAGAATTCTTAGCTATAGTATTTCACCTTAGAGATTTATACCAAAGAAGAAGAAAAAAAAAAAGGAAGAAAAGAAAAGAAAAATATTTCAATACAGTACAAAGAATCCCCTATTACCCTATTCCATATTAGTGGAAACTCGGAAATAATTCAAATGCCTAGCAATAATATAGCAATGCAGCTACATTCTTATTAATAGTCAAGTGAACTCGCAATTCTTCACAGCGTTTCCACAGATGCCAGCCCAAATCATGTATTTATTCACTCATCCTTTCCATCACCCAGGTATTTGTTAAATGCTTACTGCATGAGAGGTACTATTCTTGACCTTGGGAATATAATAAAAAATAAGACCTTATGATCCCTGCCCTCAAGATCTTAGTTTCTAACAAGGTAGCTAGGAAACTAATCAAATAAGGAATTATGAGAAAGCATGGTAAGTGCTTTAATCCAGGAAATCATGACAGATGGGTGGTTATGAGATTTTAACCTTGGCAATTTAGCTTTAGGTTTCATCATTACGCTGTTGGTCACTTCCATATGGCTAAACAGTGAGGGAGGCAGGGGAGTTCAGCTCTGGGCAACTTGACTCCTCCAGGGTCTTCTTGCTTAATCACTATGCTCAGCACTGCACATGCTTTGTTCAAATGCCTGTGGAACAGCAATTGGAGATGTGTAGTCAGCAACTGGAGCTGAAGCCACACACTTGGTAGTCAGAGGATGGACGTAACTGGAGACATAGACTTAAGAGTCAACAACAAGGAGAAGCTCCCACAACGAAAGAAGAGCAGAGTCCAAAGCAGAACTTGGCACAGCAAAATTTAATTGATAAGCAGATGGAATGGGGGAGAGACCAAGTCAAAAAACAAGAGAAGAGGAAAAAGAAAGAAGGGTAGAAAGAAAATTAAGATGTCATAAAGCCAGGAGAGAAGTGAGCTTGATACAAGATTAAGATTTAGTATCTACAGGAGTCACTGGTGACTTTGGAAAGAGACTTTTTGGAAACATAGAAAAAGATAAACCCAGATCGTAGTGGCTTGAGTGGTGATAAAGGAAGGAGAAAATAGACACAGAAAACACAGACAGCTTTCTCAATACTTCCGGCTGCCCACCTTCCTCATACCCAGTGTGATGCCGAGTCCTGTAGACTGGGAAGGAGAGGAGAGAAACAGCACATAGCAGAAGCTGGAGGTCATGAATGGAGGGCGGTTTGCTTAATAACTTTTTAAAAGAAAAAGACTTGAATATGTTCAAATGCTGAAGACAGAAATCATAAAATAGGAAAAATTAATGAGATAGGCAAGAGAATATATAATCTTTTTTAAAATGAAGTCCCAGGGAATTCTGGAGGAAAGTATCTGTGAGACATGGAAGGATCATATAATGAAGGGTTGTTTTCTCCAGTTATAGGAGAGAACGAAGAAAGGAAAGGGGCATATATTAGGGGCTAAAGCCTATTGAGGTACAACTACTTTAGAAAGCTGTTTGGAAATTTCTCATGAAGTGCAACACATACCTACCTTCTGTCTAGCAATTGTTCTAGGTACACACCCAAGAGAAATGAATAAATCTGGTCAAAAAAAAAAAGACTTGTTCAAGAATGTTCACAATCACTTTATTAATAAAAGCCAAACCTGAAAACAATCTAAATGTGTGA
>CAUYRT010073398.1:0-21540 GCA_963574885.1 Lepilemur ruficaudatus
TTCCAGAGTATGTTATGGTTGTCCATAGTGAGCGAGCCTAAGTGAGTTTTCTTTGTAAACAACTCTCAGGCACCACGAAGCCTCCTGATGGGTCAGATGTTGGCCCACCCACTTTTCTGCAGAGTGCCCAACTTATAAAGATGGGTGGTAGGTTACAGTTTCTGTACTTTGACTTCAAGGCTCTATTTTGTCTGAGAGACCATTTTTGACGTCTCAAATAGTGAAATGGTTCCACATCATGGTAAGAATTTGGAATACAGGTCATGAACGTTATGGAACTCTTATGTAGAGAGTTTCTCTTCTCTGTCACACTTTTTAAATTATTATTATTTAAAATAGCTGGCATAGGAAGATATCTGTAGTAAGGAAACCTTGGAAATTCAAAGAAAGATAGGAAGTTGCGGCTGGACGTGGTGGCTCACGCCTGTAATCCTAGCACTCTGGGAGGCCGAGGTGGGAGGATCCTTTAAGCTCAGGAGTTGGAGACCAGTCTGAGCAAGAGCGAGACCCCGTCACTACTAAAAAAATAGAAAGAAATTAGCTGGACAACTAAAAGTATATATATATATAAAAATTAGCCGGGCGTGGTGGTGCATTCCTATAGTCCCAGCTACTCGGGAGGCTGAGGCAGGAGGATTGCTTGAGCCCAGGAGTTTGAGGTTGCTGTGAGCTAGGCCGACACCACACCACTCTAACCCGGGCAAAACAGTGATTTTCTGTCTCAAAAAAAAAAAAAAAAAAAAAAAAGAAAAACGAAAAGAATCATGAAGCTTATGATTTATTACTTCTAGTTCCATTTGTTATTTATGGGGCACTATTTAAAAGTTGCCACAAGGTATCTTTTCATTTAGTTCTGATTTTTATAAATGTGTGACATCAATGTAAATATTTGGGATCAGAATTTGGCTGGGAGGTACACAGAGCTCTCAGCCTTCAGAAGCCCAGGGTGCTCAGCTTCACATGCCAGCAGCCAACTGCATGTTATATCCAGAGCAGAATTAGGCCTAGTCCTGCCACTTGGACGCAAGCAGCCCAACCCTGAATGGCAGAAGGGGTGTTATGACTGCGGAAAATCCACAAGGCAGCAAGACTTGGTCCACTGAGGGAACTGATGGTTTTAGTCACAACAGGCCTGTAGGAAGAGGACTGAGTAGGAGCCAAATGCTGTCGTATAGATAATGCAGAAACTATGCAGCCAAGTACTTACTTTTAAGTGACAGTGGTATATTTTAGTCCCTTTGTAGTCTCCATTTCTGTGTTTTTTTCTCATAGTTGATCTTCCTTCCATTTCAACCTCTTGTTTGCTTTGCCATTTGATACTAAAGGAATCTCTATGCATGTGCATTTCTTGACTAATGAGTACGTTAAGTTTAATTTTCTGATGAGCCCTTATAAAATATCACCATCCTGAACTAACCCAAAATGTGGGCTGCCTATACAAACACGCTGATTTAGATAAGGATGCTTTCATTAGTATGTGATATTATCATTTTTATTTGAAAACTTTCCCAAAATAAAATAGCATAAAAGCAAGACAATACTCCATATGCACTTCAGTCTTTGCTATTTTATATAATAGAATCACAGGAGCAAAAGCATTTAGGTTTAAATCACCTTATTTTGCAGTGTAAGAATCTGTGCCTCGAAGAGGTTAATTGACCTGCCCAAGGTCACACAGGAAATTTAATGGGAGAGCCAGGATTGGATCTTACGTCTTCTAATTTAAGACAGTTCACTCTTCACCGTGCTGCTTCTTTTATATTAATATATGTCCAACAATCAAATCAGTACTTGAAATCATAGGGTTAAATTAGAGAATTAGCCCCTTTAGAAGCAAGGAGGGTGAAAAATATCTCCAAAACCCATCTTTTCCTTTCTAATTCATTGAGAAAAAGGGAGTAGGATGATTTATTTACCAGAAAGGTTAATAATAGCACGGATTATGTGCTTACTGTATGCCTAGAATGCTGATATGTATTATCTCATTAAGTTATTCATGTGTTTTTCTCTCATTAAAGCCTTGAAACTCTGGGAGGATTGCTTGAGGCCAGGAGTTCAAGACCAGCCTGAGCTAGAGCAAGACCCCGTCTCTACAAAAAAAAAAAAAAAAAAAAAAAAAATAGAAAGAATTGGCTGGGTGTAGTGGTGCATGCCTATAGTCCCAGCTACTCCAAAGGCTGAGACTTGAGGGTCACTTGAGCCCAGGAGTTTGAGGTTGCGGTGAACCATGATGGCCCCACTGCACTCTAGCCAGGTGACAGAGCGAGACTCTGTCTCAAAAAAAAAAAAAAAAAAAACCCTTGAAACTCTCATATCTCCATTTTACAGATGATTAAACTGAGGTATGGCATCATTAGGTAGATTGTCCAAAGTCGTATAGGTGGCAGGTGAAAACTTGGTATTTGAATACAGGGTTCTCATTCTAGAGCTTGTATTCTTGTATGTTCTTCCAGGAACTGAAGGATGGAGTGTTGAATGTTCCACAAAGAAAGTTGTGCTGTAGAGCTAAGGTGAGAGGGAAATATCTTATTCTTCAAAAATTAATGTCATGAGGCTATGCATTTATAATTATTTTTTAGTTTCCTAGCCCTTCACTTTATAACTTAACCTTCCATATTAAAAGTTTCTCTAGGAAGTGAGAATTAATTTGGAGGAAGGAAGGCTCAATTATTCCTGTCTCCAGCTGATACAGATGCTTGGCCTGCTCAGGACAGGTAGGAGGGAGAATGTTGGCATCTTTCTGCTGAGCTCATAAACCAGAGAAGAGTCTAAATTCAGGAATGATGCCAGGTGGGGTGGGGGCAAGGGAGGGAGGAAAGGGATATGGTGTTGGGAGCCCAAAGCTCAGGAAACGTGATGGCACCTGATTTCAGAGTGGAATGAGGCAAGCATTTAGGAAAAGAATAGTGAGCTATTGTTGTGGGCTTTTTTTTTAAATGGGTGGGTTGTTTTTATAAAGTTTTATGAACAGGAAACTGAAGCAAAATGCTGATCTCTTCGGTTTTTGAGCTCCGCCAGCATCGTTTTCGTATTTATTTTTGAATTTTGATGACAGGCACTTCCTTTAACACTTCTCGGGGCAAAAATGTAACAAGATACCCCAAACTGCATTTTATAACAGTAGGATTCAAATGAAGAGGGGTAGTTTCAGATCTTTTTGATAACACCGTGGGACAGAATTGGATCCCTCATGGACCAGGGGAGAAAGATAGCTCTTTCAGTAACTGAGGCAGGCTACAGAATGTTTTTCCTTTTAAAACACTCTAGAAAATTCACCTAACATGTGGAAAACCTCTAATGTGCATTAAAATGGGGTCGTGCTGTGGCAAAGAAAATACAGACCGAATTCCCCTCCTCCTTTGAATCGTAAAACCCCAGCCTCCTCAGCTATTGTTTCCCCTGGAAGATGACTTCATCTTAAAGAAAGTGGTCCTATCTGTTGTGCGTTTTGGATGCACTAAGCCAACGTTTCAGGCATCTGGCTGCCAACTCTGGAGACGTTAAAAGCCTGTTTTGTTCCCGTAGGGCATTTATTCATTGCCTACTCTTGTAAAAGTTATGTCTTATTGCATTTTCCTGGCACCAGAGCAATCCTTGTACCTACCCACTACATTTGGTTTTTCAGAGCCTGCAGGCAGCCCTGGGTTATTAAAGTTCAAGGAGGAAACCATGTGATGTTGGCTTTACAATTTTAATTCTCTCTTACCTTCTTCCCTCCCTTCCGCCCACTCACTGACAGATGAGTTTTGTTGGCCATATGCTGTCTCTAAACCAGAATGAGCTCTCAAAGCAGCTCTTGTAAGACTCCAGGAGGGGAGCGCATGCCCCTCCTTGGGTGGAACAGCTAACAGAGAAGTTTCCTTCTTCTCCCTTTGGCTTCTTTGGACAAAAAGTTCTTTAGTCCATAATTTCGCATCAGCCTGAAAACTTCAGATTAGCATCATATGTAATCTTGCAGAAATACCAGGCAGAACTTCCCCTCCTCCTTACCCCTCCCCCTTAAGAAGTCAGCCCCCTTGGGGGCCCACCTCAAGAGAACAAAGTTTTAATATAAATAACACTAGGTATGAGCATGGTAAGTAGAGAAGAAAAAAAAATTTGTAGCGTTTAACATGGAATCAAAAACCTAAAGATGGGAAAGGAAGAAAGCATCTTTGAGGGAAGGAAAATGTCAGAGGAGCATGTGCAAGGTGTCTTTGAAAATAAGCTACTTGGTGCCCCTTTGCCACCAGAGTTTTAATCTTCTTAGCAAGTCCGCCTTGTTCAGGATTTAGTGGAAATCGTTGGGTGAGTGTAAAATGCTGGAGAGAACCGAAAGCTCTCATAATATCTGAGAGGCCCCCACAGCCTTACACTGTGGGAACCTTCTCTCAAAGTGGTTTCCTTGAGTTTTGGACTCTTCAAGAAGCTAAATATTAGGGAGTCATGTCTACCTTTCAAAATTTCTGACAGCCAGCTATGGTACTCTGCATATGACTTCTTGGTCTCATCTCAGAAACTGAGTATCTTATGTTCTTCTTTGCAAAAATCTTCTCTGAATTTGCTTCCTCCATGACATGCTCTCTGATGAGCCCCGTTTCAATTTAATTTTCATTTCAAGAAATATGGACCCAGTGTCTGGTATGTGGCAGCACCAGAGAAGGAGCTGGAGCTGCTGTGGTGAGCAAGATATATATAGTCCCTGTCCTCTTGTAGCTTCCAACCAGGTAGTGGACACAGACATTAAATCAGTCAATACGAGCAGGATGACTGTTGGGGAAAGAGAGGTACTCAGGTCTGTGGGGGCACAAAGCAAGGGTTACTCTAGCCTAGGGTCACAGATGACCTTGAATGAGAGGAATTAGCCAGGCAAAACTAACAAGTGGTTGTACCTGTTACTCCAGAGTGGAGGAACTAAATGATAATGCCATGATAAAAGCTGGGGAATGAGTGGCCAGTGCTTCTGCTGAGCCTTCTATTGCCAGGGCTTTTGGTTTAGTCGGAGTTGTGGGCACATGAGAACTGTGTTTGCGGAGCTTCATTTGGGGGGTGAGATGCAAAAATTCAACTAAAGCAGAAGTTCCCTTAATTCCATTCCCACTCAACCAAAGCACCGAGTTAACCCACACCCTCTAGCCTCTCTGTGAAACACAGCTGATGTCCACAGCACACAGAACACTTGCAGCTAGAGGCCTGCTCCTAGCACACATCAGCCAACTTCCACTCCCATTAGATGAGACACATACTTGCCTAGAATCCCCAAACCTGTTTCTGCTGGTTGAACTTGGTCTCTAATTGAGGCCTACACAACCCCCACCCCCTGCCCTAGCCCCAGGTCTTTGTCAGGTAAATATCTCAAGCCAACTACTCTCCTCCCATTCTCTACAGCTAATTTTTTAAAAACTTAAATGCAGTTGTGTCCACTGGCTTTGAAGATAAGCATGTTTTTAATTGGAACCCTGGATACCAGATTGTAAATCAAGTCCCAAGAGGCAGAACACGTCTCCTAGTATGGTGGCTTAGTGGATGGTTTATTTGGAGTGTGGATTTGCCTGTTTTTCATTGTATCCTTGATGCACCCATCTGTATATAGCATGCTATCTGGCACACAAGAGTTCCTCAGTGCACGTTGGTTTGGATGAACCAATAAGCAGCTTCCTAGGCCCATTCTGTATTGATGCTACAACCACTGGGCTAATCCCTGGGCATCTCTGGCCTGAATATCTGTGGTCAGAGCATTTCTGCCAGGATAGGGGTGCAGGTTCATTATTGAGTTTGCTAATAATTGTAATTCACAACACTTTGCTACTTACACAATGCTCTTTGAGGGTGTTTTACAAATTTCTATTGCCAAAGATTCCAATTCAATGGATCCAAAGCAGGGCTCAGGGATATGGATTTGATAAGCTTCTCAGTTAATTTTACAGGTGGTCTCTGGAAATGTTGTCCCAGACTCCGAGAAGTCATGTCTCTATAAATTTATAGGTGTTCAAATTCAGGCCAGATGATATGAATACTGCCATATTTCATTGTTACACACATTTTCTCTCACATTTTAACTTCTCTGGAATTGCCAAGGGTCTTACAATTGATCATGTGATATAATTTAATTGGCAATATTTTTCTTTTTTGACAGTACATAAAACAATAGCACATATTACAGTCTATGGCATTTTAGATTCAATGAGCTAAGGTACTTTGATTAGTAAATTTGTAGTCAATGGAAGAGAGAACATCTCCACTATCCAAAGCTGGAATTTATACATTTTAGGTTCTAATTTCTCTACATAATGGTTAGTATACAAAACCCACATAAATAAATACATCAGTTGTAGTCTCAGGGGAATAAATAATTTTGGAATATAACAAATTTATTGAATGCTTGGCCCTAAAATACTCTCAAACAAATAAGACTAAAGTTCAAAGACCCTCTAGTAGTGTACGGAAAATGTTCTAAGGGCTGGCTTACTGCTGTGAGCGAAACAAGCCTGATAATAATCATAAGTTCAAACTGGAGATCAGAATCCTTACTGCAAGTCTTGAGTGAGACAGGTTTTTGTTCATACACGGTATACAGCCAAAAATACCAGGTATGAATGAGATGGTAGATTAAACCCTTTGAGGTTTTAATTTAATCACTGGGTTTACATTTATGCAACCCATAACAAATAAATGCGGTGGTAAAGGTTGTTCTGGGAAAGAACAAGATTTGAAAAAATTTTCCCTCTTCCCTGGTTTCTTCTTAAGTATATTTCGTTGAAACTGATTTTCACTGGTCTTCTGAGAACATCTGGTATCTGAAGCAGTTTAAGACGGTTATCTGTTCCCTTACCCGCTACTCCCATGTTCCTCTTTATCCTTTTGTCTTTTTGTGTTTTATGGAGTGTGTTACTCTGTCAAGGGTCAGGTTAGGGCACTGGGAAGATTTGAGGCTTGGCAATGTGGGGCTTCTTCACACTCAAGTGTTTCTTCTTTGCTCCACCAAGCCTAAGCCAACACTGACACCAACCAATGATCAAGGTGTAAAGTGACAATATCCTTGAGATAATATCCTTGACAATATCCTTAAAACCAACAGATTTCTTGGCTCCAATGCCATATTTTAGTTCTACTCTCTTTTTAATGCAGGATTTCTCCACAGTGGCACTATTGGTGTTTTGGACCTGTTAATTCTCCGTGTGGAAGGCGGTCCTGTGCATTATTGTTACCAGAATCCCTGGCCTGTAGCCACTAGATGCCAATGCCATCCTGGCCCCATCCACTAACAATCAAAAATGTATCTAATGGACATTTTGACACTCCCCCAAATGTCCCTGTGGTCAAAATCACCCTTGGTTGAGAGGCATTGTTCTAATGAACTAGAGGCTAGGAAATGCACCTGTCTGTGTTATATCAGGGGAAGACATTTGTTCACTCTTAAAAAAAAAAATAAAGCCTTGCTAATTTTTATAGCTAATTTTTTGCATCATAGCTAATAATCCACAGGGTTAGCTCAATCAGGAGAAAGAGAGAAACTATCACTTAAACAGTTTTTCAGGCTTGTTTCAGAAAATGAGATTTTGAAGAGAATAGAAGAATTAAATTTCTAGCTTCAGAATATCCAGGGATGCATATTTGTAAATCTGGGCTGGAGCCAAAGGACATATTGTCAGGCAAGGGGAGAGTAATACTAATAACACTGGTGTGAGTTTGGAGATTGCTTCGTTTGTGCCATTTTTACCTGTGTGGCAGTAAATCACAGTCCTGATCTCTCAGAATTCACTGCCAGAACTTCTTCAGCCTTTTCACTCTCCTCCCTTCCCATCAAGACTGAAGTCGAAGAGAGGAGAGGGGGCTTGTTCATTAACTGGGAATATCCCCCAAATGGAAGGGGAGGGGAGAGGTGTTGGAACATGTATGTGCCCAGCATGTACCTACATGACCATGTCAGAGTAGCAGGTAGAAGATGGCATCCCTCCAGATGCCAGGGAAGCAGGTGGAGGTACACGTTTGAAGGCTAGGTTTTGGGGGATCAGCTACTGTTACTTGAGCTCCTCCTGCAAATGTAAACACAGAGGTTACAGTTGAAAGGCCACATTTTAAAATCAACCATATTCCTTAAGCAGGTGTACATTAAACACCTCCCTGGCATTGAGGTTCAGGAATGAGTGGAGAAGAGGAGGAGGAAAAATGTAGCTAATCAAGCACCTGACCTGTAATAAGCACTCATTGTGTATGTGATGAATGAATGGATGGATGAATGAATGAACAAGCCTTTAAGAAAAAAAGGGACGCACTAATCCTGATGTTATCTGTAATGCTGCCAGGACAAAGCATTGTCCTGTTGGCTGAGAAGATTGTCACAGCCCCTTTAGCTTCTGAGGGCTTCGCCTCACACTGGGCCTGCTCTACTCAGTCATGGTGTGGGAATTTGAGGAGCCGATAGATGGTCTCCTAGCCATGCCTGGTGTCTGCTAGTCTAAAAGGCAGTAATAACCAGTGGTGGGCTTGTGTGCGGGGGCCCACCACTCTACCATCAGCACAAACGACCCCCACTCGGCACAGGCGAGACCACAGGCCCTGTGCTTGGCACCATTCCTGGAAATGCAGAACAGCCTTCTTTATTCCAGTCTCCAGGCTTCTGGCTTGCGAGGAACACTGCCTGGCTGTGAAGCGTTTTATAGGATTATAACGGGTTGTGCCGAAGGCGAGTTCTGAAAGGCACTTTGTGCCTTTGCTTTGAGTGAAGCTGCCTGTTAGGGCAGTGTTGTTTCTAAGCCCATAAACACATACACACAGGCTTGATGGGGAGTGCCAGGCTCCTGGGGCCACTTAGCTTGGCAGCATTGTGGGGCTAGACCAGCTTCCCTCAACTGTGACACTAACCTCAGGGATGTGCTTGGAAACCCTCCTGTAGGGCTGCCTGTTTTCCGACAAAATCTTTGATCATGGACACCCTTGGTTAGGGTCCCAGGCAGACTGCCCAAACCCCAAATCTGTTAATGAAGGTGCAGTACATTACATATGGGGGAGGTTCTGAAGTCAGGGCACTAGATGGAAATTGCATGTGGTCAAAAATACCCTTGAAAATTCTTTAAATGTCTGAAGGACCACATACATGGCTTATATATACCCAAAATTGCTGGCTTGAGTTTACAGGCTTTGTTGTACTGAAAATATATGTCTTTAAACACCAGGATCCTATTCAGGGTGGGGAGACATTCATGCTATGAGAAGCTTGGAAGAATCAGACCACCCAAGGGAACTCCAGATTCCCATCTTTCACAATCGTTTTGGAGCTTATGTTTTTTTGCAGCATTATTTAAATTGTTACAGGCCATTAGCAATCTTTCTGCCTCTGTCTCTCTTTGCCTAGCATAGTGAAAAAGACATAAGTTTGCTGTACATATGTTGTGTAGCTCTGTATATTCACTGATTTTTATGGTTCCAACACCTTTTAAGGAGGGCAAAAAAAATGTTTTAAGAGAAAATGGATATGGCAGCCTTCTTTTCGACCAATTTGTTGCTCTGCAATAGTTGTTCTTAATCTTGAAGTTAAAGCCGCCTCCATTTCTTAGGATTTATTTATTATTGCACTGGTCTTATGGTATGTCAGACTCCTTGCTTGGTTCTAAGGATACTGCAGTGAGCAGCCCTGTCCCAGGGCTGTCAGAATTTGTCAGGGTGACTCTTTCCTTCATCAAGTGCCGTAAGTACATTTTCCAACTGAAGTACAAGGCCTAGCAAGCTCCACTGGGGATCAAAGCCTGTCCCCAGATGGGCTATTGATGGCCAGAGTCTTCTGGTTGAGATGGTGGGTCTGTGAGGGCCAGAAGAGCAGGTAGAGGAAGAGAATAAGAAGTGGCTCTGGGTTCCTTAGTGAAGATCATTGGTGGCCAGGCAAGCCCTGAGTGAGGCTTGTCACTGCCTCTTGGCCCTGCTTTGCCTGCATAGTTAATCAGAGGCTGCATGTCACTGGCTCGTGGCCCTGCTTTTGGCTGCCTAGGTAATCTGGGGCTGCTTAGAGAAGATGGGGTTCCCCTCACTCCCCCACCAAGCTTGGCCAAGCTTTCGGGAAGGAGGTACTTGTGTGATCTCCCCATGAGTGCAGCTCAGGCTACAAGGATAAGGCTGTGCTCAGGAATATGAGTAGGAAAAAATGGGTGGTTCTGAGCTGCTCTTTCCCATCCATACCTCTTTTCTGGCCATTTTTCTTTCCGTTATTTCAAGGTTATATATTTGAGGGGGGAAAAAATCAGGTACTCTCTTCCATCTCGGTTGGAACCCCCATTCATTCAGCAGCCCCCATTACACGTGTGGCAATAGGAGGCTGGCTAAACTAGGCCAGATTCTTCCTGTTTCCAAAGGCAGTTTGTCTGCATTAGCTGGGTAGAAAGGTGGGTAAATTTAGTGTCAGGGGCTAGGTTTGATGCTTGGAAGAAAGAGCCATATGTATATGAGGTTTCCTTCCTGGAAAGTAGCAACTGCTAGGTTCTGACCTCAACTGGAAGCAAAGAACACTGAAACAGAAACTAAAAATCACCATTCCCCCTACCTCCTGCATACCCAAGAAGTAAAAGCAAAAGACAGTTCTGCCCAGCCCACCACCTGATGTGGCCATGACTTTCACATGAGGAGAAAAAAGATTCAACAGTGCAGCCTACAAGAGAACATTTGAGATAATAATTTTAATATTAAAAACCCTATTTCTAGTTTCCAAAGTAATACATGACTATATTTTTCTGTAAAATATTTTAAAACATTAACTATAAATTTAAAGTCCCCTTTGTCCACTGTCTTTAATCCTTTAATCCCAGATACCTCCCCCAAACCACAAGGGAACTGGTAAAAGTTTGGTGCAGTTTCTCCCAGACAGTGTTTAGCGTCATTTACCTACAGATATGTCTCTGTAGAAAATACATGGTATCTTTTGTGGATGTTTTTTAACACAAATGGTATTGTACTGTGCTTACTCTGTGATTATTTTTAAACTGAACCTAATACATTGGTCATCTTTCCATGCCACACCTACTCACCCCTGGACTCATCTCCTTTTTTTTCTTCTTTCTTTTTTTGAGGCAGAGTCTTGCTCTGTGGCCGGGACTAGAGTGCTGTGGTGTCATCATAGCTCACTGCCACCTCAAACACCTGGGCTCAAGTGATCTTCCTGCCTTAGCCCTCAGAGTAGCTGAGACTACAAGCAGGTCAGGAAGCCAGGCTTTTTCTATTTTTGGTAGAGACGGGGTCTCACACTTGCTCAGGCTGGCCTGGAACTCCTGACCTCAGTGATCTTTCCGCCTCCCATCTCCTTTTTGACCACTGCTGAATGGTATTACATAGTGAGGAAAGTTTATTTAAGCACTCCCTACTGATGGATAGTCATATCCATTGTTTCCAGTTTCTTCCTTTTTTTTTTTTTTTTAACTGCTCAGGACTGCTGCGAACAACCTTATAATCACCTCTTTGGGCATTTACAATGTCATTATTTCTCGAGAAAGGATCTAGAAAGGCGTAGTAACCGGTCGTCGCTGCACAGTTTTATACTTGAAGGCCACTGTCAGATTGCCCTTCTGAGTGGCAGGCAGGCTCCTACCGTACTAGTCGTATTTCAAAGTGAGTGCAGGGGAAAGGGCTAGAGGGAACTTTCAGGGGTGGCGGGAATGCTCTGCGTCCTGATTGTGGGCGTTTACATTTGTCAGAACTCAACAAGCGATACACTTGAAAGGTGTGCATTTTACTGTTTGTAGATTATACTCCAGGGCTCTTCATTAAAAAAAAAAAAAAGCACGCAGGGGAGACTGGCCTGTGAAGAAGGCAAAACAGAACACCACCTCTTTCTACCGTGGGCTTTTAAAACGCTCGCTTCTCCCCAGACTCATTCACTCCGCACGGCTTCGCCCCAGCCTCCTCTCTACCGGCCACCCCATGCCCCCCGCAGTGCGAGGAGCCCGGAAGGAGCTCTCACAGGCGCGGCGCCCGGCCAGGGGCCGGCGGGAGACGGCGGTCACGGCCGCCGCGGGCCACCCTCGCCGCCCGTGCCCCGGGGCGCGTCCGCAGGCGGGCACCCGGGCGCTCCCGGGCGCCGGGCGGGGGCCGATCCTGGCCCCGCCCCTCGACGGGCGTGCCCGGCCGCGGCCCCGCCCCCTGTGCAGGCGCGCCGGAGTCGGGCGGGCTCGGCGAGAAGGCTGCTGTCTCCGTGCCGCCGCCGCCGGGCACGGTGGAGCTGGGGCCCCCTTTCGCCTGCGAGCTTCGTAGTCGCCTGGGGTCAGCGGTGACATCCCAAAGGGCAGGCCCGGCAGCCGCCATGGTGGCCAAGGATTACCCCTTCTACCTCACGGTCAAGAGGGCGAACTGCAGCCTGGAGATACCCCCGGCCAGCTGTCCGGCCAAGGACGCCGAGGTAGGGCCCTCCCGCCGCCGGGTGCCCGTCGGGCGCTTCTGCCTGTTTCTCCGTCTCCCTCCAGCTCTCGCTGACTCGGCCGCCTCCCGGGTCACTGCCTCTGTCTCCGTCTCTCACGCCCTTTGTGTCTCCCTGTCGCCATCTCTCACCCCGTCTGCCTCCCTCTCTCCCCTTCTCCGTGGGCGAGCGTGCGCTGCTTCTGCTGTCCCTCTGCCTGCCCGCCGGAGGGCAGCCCCTCCTGGCCTCTGCCTCGCCCCCGGCGGCCCGCTCTCTGGCTACACCTGGCCGAGGGACTTTCTCCTACTTGTCAGCGGGCGCAGAAGTCGGGGAAGAGCTCCTGTTTTAGCGAGTGTTTCCTCTTGCTTAGGTTGAGAGAAGCAGAGGGAGCTTCTTGGGGACCCCTCTGGAAGTCTCACCTGTCAGACGTGGCCTTGCAGCTGTTTGGCAGCAAAGACAGGACACAGAACCTCTGCCTGCCACCTGTGGTCGGTGGGGGTCGTTCAGCTGAGGGTCTGGGGCTAAAAGAGTAATCTGGGTGTCTCCCATGTGGACCCTGAAAATGAATTAAACTCCTCAGAGCAATGGAAAGCTGCCTTGGAACATTAGAAGCATTTCTTTTTTGGGGGACTTTCCTGTGCCTTGAGGGCAACGTGAGGGAGTCCTCCCAGCTAGCATTCAGCCTGCCTTTTCCTCCTGTGTGATATTTCTCTGGCACATACCTCAGTGGTCTTAAAGACTGGCTTCAGCTGGAGGAAAAAGCACATCCCTCTCTTTCTGTAAAGGTCTTAGGGGATGCAGCTGCTTTCACTAGACCACTGATCTGCTGTGGCCAAGCTGTAGTGGAACCCGCAGGACCCAGTTCATCATTGCCACTCATGTGTGTTTCTGGGAGGGCTCCGCTCTCGCCCGCCGCGTTCTGCTAGCATAACCACTGTGACTAGGGAAAGTCTAGAGGCAGGTGTGCATCTGACCTTGTCACAGCATTCTTAGGGGTTCCACCCACCCAGCACCCTCGGGTCTGCTCAGCTGTATACACTTGGCTCACTGAATTTTGCGTATTCAGGAGGACAGCATCAAAGATTCATTGCCTCTAACAAGAGCTGCTCCCAGCTGACAGGACTCCAAACAGTTTCCAGTTGTTGTATTCAGCTTTCTGTAAGCTGAGGGCAAACTAGCTTCTCCCTCCCTGCTCCCATCCAACACCTCAGCTCAATTAAATATTTTCACAAAGAGTTTTTGTGGCCAGCAACTGTGAAAGTGCGATGGCCCTAGTGGTATTTGGATTCTTAAGTTATGGAAGGACAGCGCCTGTGTAGCATTCAGGTTGTTCAGGCCTTGGAATGGGTATAATGATTTTTCAATGGGAACTTCCTAATTCAATGAATACAGGAGCAGTGTGGCCTGTGCCCCCTCAGGCTCCTTTTAGAAGAAAGGATAGTATAACCTATTTAATAACAAATTGAAATGGGCCAAAGAAAAGAACAACGAGAATAGCTCTGTACTCTAACCAGTCCCTTCTTGCTATCACTTAGTCCTGTGTTTTTGCGTAATTTAACTTAAGGCTGAAGTAAAACTCATCTGCTTAATTTTGTTTTACTCTTCCATGTAGAATATAGATATGTATATCATAAATGTAATGAAAGAAACATCACCAAATGTCAAATATTTTCTTCTTTGGTGGCTGGATCCAGATTATAAAATATGACTTATTTTCCTTTTATGGGAATGTTCTGGTGTGAGAGTACGGATAGGGGAGGAATACTTTTGGGGAATAGTTGGTAAATATTTTCAGTTATCACCATTAAGCCTTTTCTATTTTTTTTTTTTTAATGTTTAAATCAGAGTAAAAGTATGCTTTATACACCTTGAGGCAGAGCTGTCTCTTAGCTTCATTGATCTGGCATGTTGCTTCCTGTTAATGGAGCTAGGCAAAGTTAGAATAAGAAACAGGTGAGTTTAGAGGGTAGTTTTCATTTTCATTGCAAAAGACAGCTAATCCTTTGTAGGCCTAGCTTCTCTGTAAGCAGTTAACTAAAATACGTATCTTTACCAGTAGGTGTCGTCAGTATTTGTAAGTGAAAACAGCATGCATTTGTCTGCCTTTTGAAAAACATGATTATGTAATTGTTTATAAACTAACCATTAACTGTTAATTCCTCTGAAAGTATTTTTTAAGATTGATAATTTTTTTGGTAGAAAGAATATGGTTATAATAAAAAGAAAACTGAGTCCATCCAAAGACCTTTCCAGGAAAATGGGACTTGTTGACCTTCAAAGGCAGTTATAGCAGAACACCTGTGCCCTTTGGACATGGAATGGCCATTCCTCCTGAATTTGCTGTAGATAGGACAGTGTGCGCAGCATGGCACTGGCAAGTGCCTTCTTGCATTTGTTCCTGTCGTTGCAGCAAGTGTACTGGGGAAGGCCACTTAGGAAAAGGCTTCTGGGAAGCAGGCGAGTGTTGTTGATGTGCATTTGATACCCTATGTTTGAGTGAAAAATATGCAAAAATAAATATTTCATTAAAATAATGAAATTTCTACTCAAGATTTAATTTAAGTGCTTTGCAATTTTTTTCATTTCAGTGGTAGTTTCCAGTGAAAGCAAAAAAAAAAAAGAATGCTTTTAAAAATGTATTTTTATTTTCTTTAAATGATCTATTTTAAGCTTCTGAAAATATTCTACATGCATTATGGCATTGTGTCTGTTAGTGCATGTCTTTTAATATGATACTGCTTCTTAATCTAGTGTTTCTTTTGACATGGGTGTATGAGTTGGGTTGCAAATGTTTAATTTTAATACCCATAACCAGCTAGATCCTTCCAGCTCTAATCATTACTAGTGAAATTTAAAGTTAAATTTAAATTTAAATTCATAGCTCTAGACTTTCACAGAAAAACATAGTATGACGTGAGCATCGTTAAGTTTATTTCTTCCGATAGTTCATGCAGCTTTGCTCAATTTATCTCTGTTTTCATATTTATTGACTGCTCACTTCCCATGCTGGGAGGTCTTTCTAGGCATGTTAGATGCTCTTAACACCTGATCAAGTCACTAAAAGAAAAATGGTTAGAACTAATGAATTATTGTTAGAGCTAATGATTATAAGTTAAAAATCACTATTTCCCCATGGTGAGATTTGCTTTTAAAGAAAGAAGTCTTGAAAAGAAAAGGAAAAAGGCTCAGGTGAGTCGCACACATTGGTTTAGGAAGCTAGAGCCTGGTGAGGAGCTTTTAAAAGTTTTGGGTTGATTTCATTTTTAATCAAAATACACAGACATGTTTCTGTTATTTCTAAGAATATATCTGACAACTTGGTGAACAACTTACTTTTGGTTTTAAGATTCACCATCTTAGATGTGGGTCAGGATTAAGCCTGATTTAGTTAGTTGTATTTGTAGCCATTGCATCTGCCTCTCGGTGATTCTAAAAGTTTGTAGCACATAGACCATATGCCTGTCTCATGAATAGTGGAATAATTCCCTGGGTCTCAAAAGTATAGGTTCTGGTTTTGACTTGGCCATGCACCTAGAAATGACAGAGTTCTATTCCTTTTCTAAGTCTACCATGTCTAGTGTCTCACTTGAGACCCCAGCCATGTTGTAAGGTTAACATAAAGCATACATTATTCTCTCCGCTTTATGAATAAAGACACTGAAGGGAGGTGAATTGCAGAAAGCCACATAGGAAATCAGCAGCTAAGCCAAGATTCAATGCCAGATTTCCTGATGGACTCAGTCCAATATTTAATATCAGCATCCCTTGTAGCATCTAATGGTGTTTACCTCTGTGGGGAGAAAAATATGGGGGAAACACAAAACTTAACAGACATGCAAAATGCCTTAAAATATTATCTTTTAAATATGTAATCTTGAGCACCTTACATAACTGAGAAGGTACTTTTTTTTTTTTTTGAGACAGAGTCTCAGTTTGTTGCCCAGGCTAGAGTGCCGTGGCGTCCTCCTGGCTCACAGCAACCTCAGACTCCTAGGCTCAAGTGATCCTTCTGCCTCAGCCTCCCGAGTAGCTGGGACTACAGGCATGTGCCACCATGCCCGGCTAATTTTTTCTATATATATTCAGTTGGCCAATTAATTTCTTTCTATTATTAGTAGAGACGGGGTCTTGCTCTTGCTCAGGCTGTTCTCGAACTCCTGACCTTGAGCAATCCGCCGGCCTCAGCCTCCCAGAGTGCTAGGATTACAGGCTTGAGGCACTGCGCCTGGCCAAGAAGGTACTTTTTAAGCCCCAACTCTAAAGGGCAAAATGAACCCAATGCTCCTGCCATGATTTATGCCTCCATCAGTCAATGTGTGCATTTCAAAATTGTATGCACCTGGGCTCTACTCCTTGAATACCAACTGGAGAGCTAAAGGGTTACTGGTTTCCAGTAATTTATACATTTCTTGGAATAAGTAACATATAGTGTTGAATTGACAGTATATATGAACAACTGCATGGAAGTAGTCATATGGAGTTACTGCAGTTAGAAACCTATGATTTCTTCAGGTGACTCAATAAATGGGCTCCATGGATCATGTGATCTCAGAGATCTTGCTGGGTGGGGAGCCACACAGAGTTACCCAGGGAAGGACCATCACTTGCTGATAAGATCTAGTTCTGAGCCAGCATTCTGTGGCTATTCAGTTGGAAAAGTATCTTGAGACTCTTGGACCTCCAAGATGCACGTGAAATAGGAACAGGCTTATTAGGGGAAAATGTGTTGACTTTACACATGTACATTTAAGACTGTTCGGGACATCCACTTTGGAATAAGACTCAGAGCCATCTCCACCACATACTAGTGATGGCCTTGGACAATATACTGTGCGTCTCCAAGCCTCAGTTTCCTCAGTGGTAAAATGGAAATGCTGATAGTTATGTCTCTGTCTAGGACCATAGTGAGAGTCAAATGAGATGATTCATGTTCACAGCTTAGCATGATTCCTGGCACCTAGTAAATGTTTAATAAGTATTATCATTGAGATCTTTGCATCTCAAAAAAATCCCTAAAATTGTTTTAAACATCATGATTGCCATCCTAATTTCATAAATGCTCTTTTACGTACAGCAGTGCATTAGGGTATTTACTGTAAGTCCTTTACTTTAATCGTCACAACAATCCTATGAGATTGATAATATTGCCCTCTTTTGTTTGAGAAGAGACTAAGGCTCAGAGTAGGGTAGTGGCCTTCCCAGCATGGCTGAGCTACTAGGTAGAGGAGACAAGATTCACAACCCAGTCTGACACTGGAGTCTGTACTTTCCCAACCACATCACATTGCCTCTAAATGACTAAATCACTGGTCTCCTCACCACACAGCATGTGAAGGATGAACCCGTCTGCCTGAGCAAATTGCCTGATGCTCAAAGGCCAATTTTTTCCTGAGTGTCTGGGTGGGGGAGACCCCACCATTAGTCAGTGCTTCTGACAACCCACTCATAGAATGGCTGCAATTCACTGGAGAAGGGTTTGCAAGCCCCCATTTGGAAGGGTTTGGGTAACTTCCGTTTTGTGTTTCTCGAGGAGCTGGTCTTTGGCAGAATTCCACATGCTCAGTTCTATGGGGGTGACATTGTTAGTTCTCTCTTATCTACGTTAACTACCAGCCTTCCACATAAACCAATAACTAGAAGGCCTAACTACCATTTGGATATTTGTAAATTGTGTCATTTTCCCAAGACACCCAGTGATTGCCCGTAAAATCCTGGATCGGTGCTACTGTTTCATAACTACTGAATGAAAATAAATTACCCATCATATCCTAATTTTGCAAAGCCCTGTGTAAATGTAATTGTTATTAATGATGTTTGTGTATCTGGAAGGGCTACTTCATTTGTGTTGTATATGTGCAATTGCCTTCCATAATTTGTCAGCATTGGTAATGGGTAGAGGTCACACATAAAATGAGGAAATTGCTGTGATTACATTGCCATTTATTCTTGTGCTTGTGGACTGTCAGGAATGAAGGCCAGTGCTTTCTAATGCCTTCCATTTTTTTTTAAATTGACACCAGTAATTAGTTTAGAAGAGGCTATGTCACAAGTTAATCAGGTTTCTGACCCTTTCCTGGGAAAGGAGTGGTTCTTTTTAAGTCTAGAAACACTTGTGCCTGGACCTTCTGTACTGGGGCCATTGTGTCCTTTTGCGAGAAGGCAGCCCTGATTATTAGTAAACTTCAATTAATTGGAGCTGAACCAGAAACCTTAACAGTAAATTCATTAGATTTTTTTTTTTTCTTTCTGGCTCTTAAGATGAGGAGGAAAGGAGTAGCAAAACCGGGGATTTATGAAGCAAACAAAACCAGCCTCCAGGAAATGACCCAGGGTCATTGCATCAGAGAACCTCTGAGTGGGAAAGGCCTGTTGAGAATATGTAGCCTAATTCTTATTCACTACTAAATCCATTGCATTTCTGCTTAAACACCTCCAGGGACAGAGAACTCATAACCTTCTGAGGCCGTATACAGTCAGCCCTCTGTATCTGCCAGTTTCTCATCCACAGATTCAACCAACCACAGATTGAAAATATTCAGGAAAAAAATAACAATACAATAATAATAATACAAATAAAAAATACAGTATAACAACTATTTACATAGCATTTACATTGCATTAGATATGTAAGTAATCTAGAGATGATTTAAAGATAGGATATATGCAACTACTCCATTTTGTATCAGGGACTTGAGCATCTGTGGATTTTTATATCTGCGGGCATCCTGGAACCAATCCCCCATGGATTTTGAAGGACAAATGTATTCCATCTTTGTTTAGTATAGATCATGAAAAAATCCCTTCTTACTTGTAACATTACTTTCTGGAGCTCTATATTATACGGTAATACTTTCTCATGTGTTATCCCCTTAAATATTTGAAAAGTACTCTCTCTCCCCATCTCTCCCACTCCACACACACGTACACTCTCTCACTCTCTCTCTTCCTCCAGGTGCTTTCCTTCTCTTGGCTAGATGTTCCTAGTTCCTCTAACTTTTCCAAATGTGACATACTGTCATATGTCTTTCCTATCCTTATTTCTTCTGGTCATCCTCAGCGTGCCTAGAAATCTTGAATATTAATCAGTCCAAAGACACTGTATGATACTGTATCAGTAAGATTTCTTTTATGTTTAATATGCTTCCTTAGACAAGAGAAGTAGATTAATACATTGAAAAAGATTTTTGAAATAAAGATGACAGACAAGATTAATATCTTTGTTACATAGTTTATACAGATGTAAAAATACCCTAAGATATCCATTGACAGATGGGCAAAAGACACTAATACACCATTCACACACAAGAAATCTTTATGACAGTAAAGATTATTTAAAATGTTGACTCTAATAGGAATTACAGAAATGAAAAAGGCAAACAATAATGTGCCATTTCATACCTAATTGATATTGCAACTATTTTAAAGACATAGTAAAACCCAGTGCTGTGAATGTTGCAGGAAAGTAACACATGTCTTTGTGCATATTAAAAGACAAGGTTCAAATCTTTGGATCTAGTATTCCAGCTCTTGGGACAGGGAATGCTGTGTGTCCAAAGTTATTCATAATGACATTATTTACAATAATACTCATGCTTTATATTTGTGCATTTTATAGGTTTCAAGGCACTTTTATATTCTTTGACTCATTTTAGTATAATTATCCTCATCTTAAAGATGATACCAAGGGTCAGAGAGATTCATGATTTGTCCATGATTACACAGCTGGGAGTGGCATAGCTAGAGCTTGAAGTCCAATTGTCTGCTTCCAATCTAGCATCCTTTCCTACTTGTTTCTAATAGCCAGAAAAGCCAGTAACCTCTCTGTCCTGTAATAAGAGACTAGCTCCATGACCATGGCTTCTGGCACTGGGGTCGTGGTACCATTTGCAGCCATTACCCCCTAGAAAATGAAAATACCCTAATATTCCTGGAAAAAATAAAGAGGAAAAAAAGCTGAGCATACTTACATACACAGTGTCACAAATTTAAACCTATATGTAGGCATATGGGATATAGAGAATAGGGGAAGGTACTTTGCAATCAGGACACCCCCTCCCTTTTTCATTGGGCTCACTAAATTCATAGCCATGCCAGCCTGTGTTCAGATAACAGTCAATTATTTTCCCATGCATTATCTCCTTTGAACCTTGCACCAGCTGTGGGAGCTGGGCTAGGCAAGGACTGTCCTCTTTGTCAACTGAGAAAACAGAAATTTGGAGAAATTAGGAGGAAGAGCCCAAATGTTGGTTCCTCTTTGCCCAACCTTGACCTCTGGGCATGCCACAATGTTAACTTAAGCCAGTCGTGTTCCTGAGTAAGGTAGGAAGCAACACTGTCTATTTGGGGAGGTGTTCAAAGTGAACCCTATTAAAGTTAGAACATTGCATGCAGTGACCTTGCCTGGGGGCCAGTGGTCCAGTGGGGCTTTCCCTTGGCAAAGGGAAGATCTTCAAAAGATCCAACCTCTAGGCCTTACTTTATATTTGATGTGAGATTAGTGTTAAAGTAAACAAAAAGCCCACAAAAAAATGGATAGATACGAACTACAGGTAGGTGACATATCTTAAAATGATACCTTTCTGAACTCTGCAGACCTAATGTTTGCAGCAGAGGTGATAAATAGTAAGGAGAAATACAGTATTTCCCTAGGGTACTCTTTCTGTAGACCATTAAAAGTTGGCTACCTGATTAAATTAAATAAAACTAAAAGCCCATGTCTGGACCTTGAAAAAAATAAAGGTAAAAAGAAAAATATATATTTAGGACTTGCCTCTAGTTGTCAGATTTGGAAATTTGGAATCTTCCTGGAGGAAGAAGGTGCAGAAGGAAAAAGGGAACAAGCCAGCTGGTGGAAAGAGATGGAGGTGGGCCTGAGGGCAAGGAGGTTAAATAAAGCTTCCCTCTGGGTGCTTTCTGGCCCCAACTCAAGGCCAATGCAAGCTGCCTTCTCAAGTGTGTTATCTTTTTTTTTTTTTTTTCTTATATTGCAATAATCCCCACGTGAGGAAGTAGTGTCAAGAACCACCCTCGGCAAATATGGAGACGATAACTGAAGGTCACTGATAACGACTATTTTTGTTTGTTTATTAACATATTTATTTCATATATACATGGGAGACACCCAGAGAACAAGTAGTTCTCAAAGAACAGGCTTTGAATTCTAGCTTATATAGCACCTTCAACAA